>LKNJ01003608.1:0-41993 GCA_002120245.1 Maccullochella peelii
TCAGTCTCAGGTCAGCTGCTCTTGTGTTAAGCCTCTCTGAATTGTATAGGCTTGTTGTTATTGGGGCTTGGTACCCAATCTCGGATGGGGATGATAATGATATCTCCCCCCTGACCTGTTGTCCTGGCTCTCCCTTGCCGTAGCATTCGTGTTGTACCTCTTCAATCTCTAGTTGTGATAGCAGTTGCCGCTTGTGGATGTTGGAACATTGAGCTACCAGTTGTTTCTTAGTTAGTCTAGATGTTGGGATTCGAAGAATCCATAGGTCCCACATCCTCTGCATATAACCCCTGTCACTGGGGTTACTTGTGTAGTAGCATACCAACAATTCCTTATTCTCTGATCTAGTCCATGAATGCCTTGTTCCTGTTCCATATATATATATAGTATAAATATAGTAACTACTCTACAACGCGTTCCCATTGAAAAGGTGTCTGTATACAAGTATTTGGTTTGAGCTTGAAGGTTAATTATTGAATCAAAGTTTAACAATTTTATGTGATAACTTCACCAAAGGCCATGAAATATGGCTGAAAGCTTTGGAAAAACCATGTAAGTGGACTTTGTGATAAGAAGAACAAGTATTTGGGTTTATGGTAGATTTACCTTTAGGGCTCAAATTAGCCTGCTGATTAAAAAACTAAGAATTAAATGTGCTTTTTTATACTAAGATGAGTCTTGTTTTATGTTTTTTTTCCAAGACAGCTTGTTGTAGAGGCAACTTTTCTTTCTGTGTTCAACTAAAGGGATGTTATAATCACATGTCTTCCTCAATGCTTAAGTCCTAGGATGCTATTTATCACTTAAATGAAGCCTTCTGTATGTGTCCTTGTGCTCTTGAAAAAGTTGACTTCACCATTGCATTTACCATGGAAACTTATTTCCCACAACAGCAGAACGCTCTGAAATCTATGCAGATCATCAGAACTCATTTACAGCTTTAAATCCAAACTATCAGGAACATTTGCCTTCAGCCACGTACCCCTGCATCGTCGTCCTCCTGGGAGCTGACCATGGGGCTGAGGTTGGAGAACAGGAGGTAGACTGTATCTGGGTCACTCTGTTTATCCTCCAACCAGACCTTGTCTGTCCTCTTCCCACTCAGCCGGTCCAGCGTCTCTCTGCTGAAGTAGTTCTCCTGCTGGTTGAGGTCAGAACCCGGCAGGACTCGCTGGCAGCCGTCGTCTGTCCGGCCCAGCAGGTTGGAGATGTGTCTGTGGCCCCAGAACTTGGCGATATCGTAGGCGGTCTGCGACGAACTGTTCGCCGAGAACTTGTCACAGCTTGAAAAACAGAGATTAGAGATTTCAGAAGAAGATCTATCTATCCAAGGGTAGGAAGTGGGGGGGAATACAAGGCTATTGACTGCTATTTATTTACATACATTTGTATTAATCTAGCAAATAAAACATTATAATTAAATTGGTCAAACAAACGATTTAGAAATGTGGCCTGAAATTCTTTGTTTATTAACACTAATCTTTATAAACAGATATCTGCATATGAATGCAGAATCTGTAGGTAAGGGACAAGGTTTTGGTATCGGAAGCGTTCTGCGTTGAGTAGTATTGACCAATCACGTTTGAGCAGGCTTTGGTTGCATGCAGGTAAGCAGTCCGCGTGAAGAGCAAAAGAGGCAGAACACGTTGCACGTTGAACACAAATGCAATCTCAGAACGCATCGGCTATCGTCTGATGACGATTTAGCTTCAAATCAATCTCGGAACCCTTGAGATTAGCTTTTTATTTGCTTTGTTTAAATTTATTTCAAAGCGGTGTGAGACGATAGCCGATGGGTTCTGAGATTTCTAATCGGACTGTAAACAATGACCGGCGCACGGAAAAGGAAGTCTTAGCCTGAATATCTGCTGGCTAAACTGGGAGCCCCGAAACATTAGCCGTTGCCCCCGGAGGCTAAATCGTCGTCAGTCGATAGCCGATGGGTTCCCAGATTAAACGGACTAACCCTGAAGACTACATGTAGTTTAAATGATAAGAGATAACACTGTACAACCACAAAAATAAACCATAATAAAATAAGACACGTTAGCCAGAACTACTTTATAAGGCAGTAAGTTGTGTCAGGGCTGTCTGTCTGTCAGCTTGTTTTGGAGTTATTCTGCCCCCTAGTGGCCAAAAATCTGTTAATGCAGCTTTAAAATGACACTCCACACAAAATCTCTCTTTTTGGAGTATCAAACACTTCAAAGGTGGATTTTAAAGGTTTAAAACGTTTATGATCACCTTTCACACCTCTGAGGGTTGAGTGTTTTATACTCAAAAAAACCTTTTGAGTGTAGTGTTGTTTCATTTTTTCTCTTGTGTATAGTCTTCATCTCAGCTCTCTGTACCCATGTGACAGCAGCGCCTCCACCACATGGTAGTGTCCGTTGCGAGCGGCAAGCATCAGCGCCGTCCAGCCACTGTATCCCGTCTGGTTGATGAGCGAGGGGCCGTGGGACAGCAGCGTGGACACCTGGGTCAGGTCTCCTCTGGCTGCAGCGTCCAGAAACTTCTCCACCATCTCCTCCTTCGTGCTCAGCTGGAGGTTCGTCATTCTGGCTGCCTGGATAACAAAAATGAACCTCGCATAAACATGTGATCAGGTGTCACAGGGGAGGGGTATGATTGGGAAGAAGCACTTTCATAAGATAAAAGTTTAAACCTACAATGTGTAGGATTTAAAAATGTCTGTCTTTGACTCAACCTGGTGAAAGTTAAAACAAAGACACTGCAAATTAATAAAAACACATATTTTATTGGCTGATTCCAGTATTTTTTGACTGCATGACTTCGGTATTTCCAATTGTCATGTCCCGTCAGTCTTATGTGTATTTTATTTTGTTATCACTTCCTGTCATGTCAGTTTTACCGGACCTTGGATCTGTTTGATTAGACTCATCTGTTTCCCATTACACACCTGTCCCTGGCTTGCTCATCAGCCACTTCCCTACTTATACCAGTCTCATTCCTGTGTTCAGTGCCAGATTGTCTTGTGTTTTTGTGCCAAGCTATCCAGCCCCGTTCTTGACCTTGCTTCATGTTTCACAGATGACCCGGATTCTGCCTAGCCCTTACTTGTACCTCTACCACACTGCCTGACCTCCTGGATTTGGTGACCCTGCTCGGCCTTGACTTCCAAGTTTTGTCCTGTTCTTTTGTTTGTTACTTTTTACTATTAAAGCTTTTTCCTTATTCTAACCTGCTCGCAGTCTGCTCTTGAGTTCTCTTCACGGTCCGTGACACCAGTGGTGGAACTTAACAAGTACATTTACTCAAGCACTGTACTTAAGTACAAATTAGAGGTACTTTATGCATCTTTATACTTCTACTCTGCCACATCTCAGAGGCAAATATTGCACTTTTTACTGCACTACATTTGTCTGACAGTTTTAGTTACTTTTCAGATTACAGTTTTTCATACCCTGCCTGTCCTTATTTATTATATCTATCTTTCTCCCAGGGGAAGGGTTCCTCCCTCTTATTGGTGCAAACAGCTGTCAATCAATATTGCCCGTCAGCTCACACGCGGTTAGAAAACGCAGCTTACCTGAAACACCTCGATAAACACGTGTGTCGGGTTTAACATTCCCACAATAATTATTATATTATATAATACGATAATAATTAAGTCCCGCAGCTGTAAATACAGAGTCTGTGGTGCGTTTAATGTCAGTCAGTATGTGGACCAGGCTACTACACATTCAGCAGGTAAAGCAGGTTGGTTGTTACGTTCCTGTGAGGACTGTTATGATATTATAGATCCACCTGTCACACCTGGATATTAAACTGACATCAGTGTACCTGCTGACGGTGTTCTGAAGAGGACTGGCTAGTTAAAGACGCGTTAAAGTCTTCGGAACCAGCTCTCGTTACTGACCCGGAAATGACTTCACGTCGACGTTTCTTCTGCGACCAAAACAGAACATTTAAGTTTTAACAGTTTCCGGTGAAATATTCTCTAAAAGTCTCATCTGACCGTCACCTTCGTGCTGTTTTCCGTCTGCTGTGTTGCATAAAAGGTGACGAGCTGCGTTCAAGAGCAACAGCGTCGCCGAGCACAACGTGCTGCCTTCAAGTGCTCCTTAAACTACCGTATTTCCGGGTTCTACTTTTGAAAAATATCCAAACAAAAACCAACAATGAAACCCATTCAAAGCTTAAGAAAGAAGAAGTGTCAATAATAATAATAACGTGTATTTTTATAGCGCCTTTCGGTGTAGTAAGTACTCCCATTTCAGAATAACCTATATCATATTGGATTATACTCAGTAATAAACTCAGTGTCCTCTTTTAAGTCTCATTCTAAAAACATCACTTTTATAGCTTATGTTTTGGATTTTGTTTACTTTTATTATTTGTTTTACTGTAAAGCACTGTGTAACTTTGTTTTGAAAGGTGCTATATGAATAACGTTATTATAATTATCGATGCATTCATGTGCAAACATCACATTAAAATTTCAGCTGGTACAGATGGAGCTCATTTTATTTACTTTATATACTGCTGGGCTACACCAGACGTTATTAGTTGATTTATATTCTATATTAATTATTTAGTAACTACAGCTGTCATATAAATGTAGTAGAGTCAAAGTGTAAAGTAGCAGAAAATGGAAATAGTCAAAGTATTGGAGTAAATGTAAAGTTACGTTCCACCACTGCATCAAGCTTGTTTCATGTTTTATTGATCAGGTAACACTTTATTACCTTTGTGTGAAACTCAAATAATTCCAAAAATCTGACTAGAATCAGACTCGACAGAAACACGGGATTTAGTTAATATTTTAATAAAATAAAGTACAAAATAATGTTACCAGAGATACAGTGTGTTGCTACTTAAAATACCACTTCATGATCGCAGGTCACCTGAAGACCAACAAACATTCTGAAATCATGATTTCATCATTATAAATAATCATTAAAACATTAATATTCACTGTAGTTACAGCCTGTTATCAGTGCAGATAAAAGAAACAGCCATCTTAATGTTGATTGGTTGATTAGTTCGTTAATGAGAATTGACAGAAATGTACTGAAATGAAGCCGAATGGAAAAACAGAATTAGACTTTTTCTTTTCACAGCAGGAGTTTCAGATGTACGGAAGCCGAGAACCGCCGTGCTTGCAATAATTTTTTTTAATGCCGTTATCTCGAGTTCACACGTTAATTATTTCGTTATCTCGAGATGACGAAGCTCATTTTTCTCGTGATAACGGGTTGATTATCTCGTTTTCTCAAGATAACAAAATAATTAACTCGTGATGTCGAGATAACGGCAAGCACGGCCGTTCTCAGCTTCCGTACAGATGTGTGACACAAAGCACGATAATACTTCTGCTCTCGTGCAGCTGTAGGCGGTGTAATACTGCAATAAATATACCAACACACACCATGTATGTGTGTGTGTGTGTGTGTGTGTGTGTGGACGCTGTACATTTGTGTGTGTGTGTGTGTTAGGAGTAGAAGGTGAGGACGCTCTGGTGGTTTCCTCGGACCAGCAGCAGAGGTGGGACGTCTTTGGACAGAGTTTCCAGCCAGCACATGTAGAGGGCGCTCGACACCGTGCCCTTCCTGGCCAAAGGCATGCTCCTGCAGACAGAGACAGAGGGATTTGTGTGCACACGGAGGAGTTATTACAGAAAACACACAAGTTACAAACATTTTATTTATCGTTATTTATCCTGGTTTTTAGAAACCTGGATATTCTACCAGGGGTACTCAGATTCAAACCACTTTACTGTGTCATGCAGTGCTGGAGGTACATTTACTGCAGTACTGTACTCAGCTGTACTCAAACAAAACTCAAATCCTCATCACTGGTTCCCTTTTGGATCATATCAAGCCTGTTGCAAAGAATCTTGGCGTCTGGTTTGATAGCAGTTTAAGTTTTGAGCAGGACACCACAAAGCTTGTACAATCGTGTTTTTATCATCTTAGAAATATTTCAAAAATAGTGTGTTTTAGAATAGATTTTACTGATTACTGTTACGGCTCTTCACGGCCTCCCTTCCTGCTATATCTCTGACTTGTACCGCCGGTACGTACTTTGAGATCCTCGAGGTCTTTTGTCTGTTCCGGAGGCCCGGCTGAAAACTAAAGGGGGACAGAGCATTTGCAGTCAGGGGCCCTGAGGCCCCGAAACAATCTGCCCGAGGAAATCAGGTCGGCTGTGTCAGTGATCTCCTTCAAGTCCCTTCTTAAAACATACTTTTATTGGAGAGCCTTTCCTGATTTTACACAAGTTTTAATTTTTCTTTGAACTGTATTTTATTTCCTTTTTAAATGTTTTCATTTTTTATTGGTATCTGTTCCCTTGATTTTATGACTTGAGTGTTTTGTTTTGCTGTCTTTGTGAAGCTCTTTGTAACGTGGATTTTGCTCTATAAAAGTACTTGTACTTTACTTGACTATTTTCTACTTCTACTACTTTACAAATTGAGTTTTTTTACAAACAAAACACACGAAGAGTTTATAAAATGCGACGTGATCTTACATGACGATGAGTTTTGCTGAGCTGGAGTGCTCCTTCAGCAGCTCGTTCAGTCTGATCTGACGGTTGGTCTGAAAGACACAAACACCATGTTGACGTTAACTTTTCTGTTTTTTAGCAGCTGTAACATGGCGGTGACGTGTGATTGGTCAGAGTTGGTCTGTCTGCAGTGTGTGGGTGGACCTTGGCCTTGTAGAGCTCCAGCTCGTTGTCTGTGATCCTCCAGGGTTCCTGGGCCTTCAGCCTCTCCGCAGCTTCCTGCTCCATGTCGTCTTCCTTCAGCCTGTACGGCTCGATCAGCTCCTTAAAACTCAGCTTACTGCAAAACCACACAGAGACATTTCACACTTTATTACAGCGACGTTATCCGCCGTCACTGTCTTCTTAATCAGCAGGTATGGAAGCCTGTAGGGGACTATATTAAAATGATGATGTATTACAGTTACCTGCTGCCCTTTAATCCTCTTATACCTACAACGTTAAACAGACAAAGAAACGCCTGGACATAGTTTTTTATTTTTGCCAATTTTGATCTCATTCTTTCAGTCAGTATCAAGTGTTGTACATCCGATGATTCAGGGGAACCTTCCCTTTCCTTCTGCTGCAGCGTAAAGTCACCATCATGCATTACCTTTGCATGAGCACACCATGTTTTTTAAACGGCCAGTGAAAAAATCTTGTGTTTTGTTGAATAACTCCATAGTGAACCTGGTAATTTTTGTTTTTTCAATGTGAAAAGTTGTGTTTAGGTGTTTTGGAACTCCATGTGGACTTTTGTGCAAATACACCTTTTCCTCAGCGAGTTTCAGCCATTTATTAGATGTTGTCCTGGGTGTTTGTTCAGCAGGCAATGTGACAATATATAGATTTTGGTGCTGTCTTTATATTTTGGTCCATATCATCTCTGAGAGTAAATATCAAAGTGTTATATCATAACATATAATATATCATTGGAAAATAGACAATCTAATCTGTTATATGGATCACTGCACTTTTTCAAAAACACTAAAAACTTGGACTTTCACAGTGTAAACTATCATATATCATTTTAGGTCGTTCTTATCACGCTGATGTTTGTTCAAGTGTTCGTTTTTCTGATCAGTTTGGTTTTAATTAGTTATCTGATGCTATAAAAAGGGGGCGAGACATCATGATTGACATCTTGTGGTGTGCTTGCGATTGGTCCGGGCGGGTGTATGGGCGGGACCTCGATAAGGATCAATACTGCGCAGACTCTGGCTCAAAATGACGTCACCAGCATAAGATGGCAGCTCCCGTATCCGGGATATTTTGGCTTCGTTTTTGTACAATGGGAGGAAGTGGAGACACGTCGGCCATCTTTATATACAGTCTCTGCTTCATTCAAATGACCTCGGAAAGATGAGAGATGCTACGCTCGGTTCTAAAGGGTTAAACATCCTCATCATTTGTGGTGAAAATCTTATTTTGACACCTTTACATCATCGTGTCGACTCACTGAATAAAAATCAATCACGATGAATTTAAGTGAGCTAAGGGAGCCGAGGCGGACTCCATCAGAGGTCGTACTTGTGTTTCTTGGGTTTGGTGTTGATGTCTCCGAGGACGTGGATGTCAGAGAAGTCGATCCTGAACCTGCTGAGCAGCGTGGCCATCCTGACGGGACACACACACACACACACACACACACACAATAATGAACATACAGCATGTAGAGACTCAAACTCTGCAGGTTAGTTGGGAAAAGTCAGTTTGTTTTGTAGTGTAAATCAGATCATAGCTCGTATAACTCACACTCGGCGGTCGTGGTCGATGCGGTTGATCTTCCCGCCGATGAAGACGCGGATCCTGCAGTCGCCCCACTTGCTCCTGTTGGTCAGCAGGAAGGGAATCAGCAGAGTCAGACCTGCAAACACACACACACACACACACACACACACACACACACACACACACACACTTTACTGATGAAAGTTAAGTTTGAATCCTTCTCAGAACAATTTACAGAAACAGACAAACAGCTAAAGACAAAGAGGTGAAAATAAATGTCTTTTATGTTCATTCAAATAGGTGTGTGTGTATATATGTAATAGATTACTTAATATAGATGAAGTGGGGGGTTATGTGCAGTGTATGCATGTATGCATGTCTATATATATATGATATGTACATGTTAAAGGACAGTGTGTGTTTTTAACTGTCTTGTTTTTGTTCTTCTTCTTCTGTCCATTCGCATTGCGAAATACATCAATCTGTATCCAGTGATGTACTTTCTTGTATTTTAATATTTAATATTCATATCCAAGAATAGAACACAATGATAAAAATAAAACATAAAGAATTCATTAGTTAGTAGTGACGCGTTTTGCTTTTGAGGCAAGAAGAGAACAGAAGAGACAGAATCTGTCATGTGACTGAAAGTATAACTGATCTCACACTAAAAGAAATGATTTGTTCGTGTTTTCCTCTAATTTTCATTTGACATTCTGTGCAGCAAACTTTTTATTAATGGTTGAAAAAAAATAGTGCAATCAGTTTGAATTTGTCACTGAGTCATCGTCACGCTGTATTTTAGAAAAAGAACAATCTCAGCTTGTTTGTCATCATCATAAAACAGTCGTGTGTTCGTGAGACAAACAGTAGATATTAAGACAGAAAGGAGCATCTGAATAATTCATTCATTTAATTTGGCGTGCAGAAAGCCTTCTTCTTCAGCGTATTAAACATAAAAACTGACCTCCGTCATCAAACAGCCACCAGACGTCTATGGTTCCTTTGCCCTGTTTCTTCTTAAACTGCTGGCTGCTCTCCAACAGACGCTGGTCGGCCAGACTCAGAGGAGACTTGGTCTCTGTGGCGGACGACATCAGATCACATCATGACACAAGGTGACGTTAAAGAAACACTTGGACGTTGAGAGATGCTGCTGTTCTCTGGCTTCACCCAAGTGTCAGACGAGAAGATGGATGTCTGTCTGTCCATCAAAGAGAAAAAAACTCCAAAAAAAGTCTGATTTACATGTTGTAATGTTGTAATCGAGCTTGGCTAGCAGTTTCCCCCTGCTTCCAGTCTTTGTGCTAAGCTAGGCTAAACATCTATCTCTGGCAGGGATAAAGATGAGGAGAGACTGAGCCATTATTGAAAAATAACACAGGGTGTGAAGGCTATGATGATGACTTAACCTTCATCTTCCTCCTTTACCTCTCATGATGAGCGGGCTGCTCTGGTTGCTGGTGGTTTTCGAAGGACAGGAATCAGAGTCTGAGTCTTTAGCCAGACTGACAGAAACCACCACCTCCTTGCCGCCACCTGGTGGCTTCTCGTGGGACGACAGCAGCTCGTCTGCAGGGACAAATGGGGAGATACTGTAGATGCAGTACATGCAGTAGACGGACAGACAGATATACAGGGAAAGACAGACGCACCTTGTCCCTGGATGTGAGAGACATCCAGTCCGTCCTGCAGCCGAAGGATCACCACTCCAAACTGCAGGTCGAAGGCGTCGCTGGAACAGACAGATGATTCAACTCAAAGCAAGAAATCTGCTTCATAGACAGAACGTGAATTAATCCATAAAAAATGCGTCTTCTAATTTAGTCTGTGATTTTCTAATTCTTAAATTTTTTTATTTTTATTGAACCTTTATTTAACCAGGAGTAAAAGACTCGTAGAGATTAAAAATCCCCTTTCAAGAGTCTCCTGGCCAAGACGGGCAGCAGCACAAATAACACGGCTGCAGACATAAAACAAATAAGAAATTACAGAATTGTAAGATATCAAATCCTTCTTCAACATTCAAAACATCTGCAGCCGGATGAACCTGCGTCCAGCTCATTTAGAGTCACTTTAAATGCGTCCAGTGAGAGCAGCTCCTGAAGACTCAGCAGAGGGAGCAGCACTCTTAAACACCTCTTTTCCCAGTTCAGTACGGAATTTTGGGGCAAATAATTTCTATTTATTTATACAGCATGTCCACTGTAGACAGCATAGAGTGATTTTACTGTGAAAGACAGAACTGAACTTGACCCAAACTGGAATTCCAGCTCCAGTTACATTAAAAAAAGAAAACTTTCAGCCTTCATTTATTCAGAATTTGTTTTACATTGATTTTTAGGGACGTTACAGTCAATTTTCAATCACTTCAAGGCTTTTTGTTCTCCTTTATTTTGCATAATTTACTGTGACTTCTTCAGTGTGCTGTTTCGTTGATCTTTGTTTGAAAAAGTGAAACTGAATCTTCCAAATAAAAAATGTACCTAAATAAAAACATGTGCACTACAGACTGTTGGATAAACTGGTGTTAGGCAGGTGTTTCCCTGTTTAAATGACCGTTGGGGTTCTCTTGCCCCGAGTTGTGCTTCTCAGGCTGAACATCCTCTCTGGCTGTATTCAAAACCAGAACACGGCACGAATCCCAAACTTCAATCATGTTTGGTGCAAAAAAAAGTACTTGTGTAAAATGTTAGTAGACACATCAGTCCTTACTGTATAGTGTTGATGTAAATCTCCACATCTCTCATGTCTCCATCACTCCAGTTGTTCTTGAAACCCATGACCAACGTGTTGGGCTTCAGACGACCCAAACCGACAGCCTGGAGATCAGAGAGCAGACGGGACAAAGCTCTGACAATGCATCTGTGGCATATTCACTAATCAGAGATGAAATGAGGGAGGTTTGGTATAAAATAAAGCCAGGTAGGGTTTATATTCCCATTCGCACCAGTAAGCAGAACAACACAATCCAAATGATAATGGAGAACATGATATGAAATGGTTAAACAACGAGATACACAGAAAATCTAATTATCCAGATACAGAAAATCAATAGTTCTGTGTAATAGAAAGTGTGAAACAGGTCACAAAAGTAAAAGTTTGGAGTAATTTTGTTTGTGGATCATTAATGAATTCCCAGAGCAGTTTTGGAAAAATAAAATGAAGAAGCAGCAATGAAAAAGCTGCCATCACTCCCACACTGAGATCATTTTAATAATTAATGAGATATCCACGTGGTAGACCAGAGGAAAAGAGGTTTGGAGCTGAATCTTCAGACAGGTACTCATACCTGCAGGAGGAACTGCGCCCCGTGCCGCAGGTTGTCAGAGAAAACGGGAATGTAAAAGGCCTTGATGCGTTTTTTATTGAGCCAGCGCTGACAGCGGGCGCGGTCCTGGGACAACTCCTTAACGTTTGGCCGACGGGACACCTGAACAGGAGAGAGAGGCAGATCGTTGTCGGGCTCCAGTGGAAGAAAATGTTTCAGCGATCGACGACAGGGTGAGGCGATCTGTAGGCCTACGTACCGTCCTGACGTGGGCGCAGACCATGAGGCCGACATTCTTGGTGAAAGAATTAACCAGCTGAAGCAGAGCAGGACGAGAGTTTGGATAACCGGCCAGCACCAAACACTGCGGCCTGAAAACATGGAATTTTACACACATACAACATCAAATTCAAGGAGTTTTAAAATGACTTTCTGTGTTGTGTTTGATGGAAATCACACGGTGTTCCTGTCAAATCAGGAAGTTCTGTCTCTCTGTGTATATACATTTATTACTGCACAACCTGTTTACATTACAGTTTATACATTTTACTATTACTCATCTGGCTACCACAGTATTATATTTTATATTTTATTAAAAATATATATATATATTCTATTCCTATATTTTAGCTGCTGGACTATTTTATGTTTTAGTTTCTGATTAGATTTAACAGCACAGTTAGAAGGAGCCTGAGATCTAAGAAGTTTATTGCGACGACTGCTTCACTGTAATTGTTGTGCATATGACAATAAAACTCTTGAACCTGAAGTTGAAAACGTGGAAAAGCCGTGGGTTACTGAGGAATTTAGCTGCTTTAACACACAATCTGGTGTTTTCAAGGTTGTCCATTAACCCTCCAAAGCTTCTTTACTTTATCTTTTATCTAAAGCACCATACGACAGCATCAATAATACAGCTTTTAGAATTAGGGTCTGAGTTGGTATAAAAGCCTAAATAGTTCCATGTCTGAACCCAGAATCAAAGCCCGGCCCTAACCCTCGAGCTGACCTGAAGTTTTTAACGTGGTCCTCGACTCCAGTGAGGTTCAGACAGTGAGTCAGAGCCTGGTTGTAGATCAGAGCCTGAGTGGACGAACCCCAGTTCACATCTACAGGAAACAGCACACACACCAGTTAGAGCAGTGCAGATAAGTGAACATGAAACCGAGTGATGACGTTTAGTGTCTATGAAGTGGAATAAAAAAGGCAGAGTACAGCAGAGCAGGACAGAGAAGGTTTGAGCAGTGCTTCCCAACATAACTGCACTACATAAAGTTTGCCTATGTTTTCTGACTCGTATCTAATTTTATTGATAGGTTTCAAATGACACTGTGTGGCGAGAGGTTATTAGCAGACACGGCTGCACTGATCCGATATGCTGGATGGGTATCGCTGATGCTGACCTTATCTGCCAATCCACATTACATACAGTTTCTTTGTCAATGTCATTAGAAGATTTAGTCACCATCTCCACAGCGTGCCTGACCTCATGTTACCTCACATAAACATGATTCCAGTGAGTTCCACGCAGTGTGGTATACAGATTTTAAATTTGGGAAAAAGAGAGCGCTCGTATTGGATCAGTACTCTGCATCGGCAGAGAACCACTGGGATAGAGCTATTAATATCACAAAGTCGGCCTCTCTGTCCCTCCTCTCAGCGCCCACATTCCTCTTTATTGCCACCCCCTACCTGTCCACCAGATGCCCTCAGACTTTTTCTCCCGGTCACCTCACTCCCACCTCCAGCCGTTCCCCTCACCTGACCTTCCCCGCCCACCTGCTCACCTGTTTCCCTCATCGTCCCTGCAGTATTTATACCATAATGTTGCTCATAC
Source organism: Maccullochella peelii (assembly GCA_002120245.1). Classification (NCBI taxonomy): domain Eukaryota; kingdom Metazoa; phylum Chordata; class Actinopteri; order Centrarchiformes; family Percichthyidae; genus Maccullochella; species Maccullochella peelii. The sequence continues at coordinate 13,350 of LKNJ01003608.1, forward strand.
CCTGCGCTCAAGCCTCTGTTACCCTGAATCCTGTAAGCTGTACCTGCCTGTGGATTCTTTTCACTCCTGAGTCTGAGTCCTCCTCCCTCTGCTGCCCAAATTCACCCCCGTGACAATTAATCCCCTAAAGTCTTGTGGTAGTTGTTGTATTTCAACAGAGAAATGAGGAGATGTTCCTATTCACTTCAATACAGTGAGACTTGTCTTGGTAGCCAGCACCTAGTGGCCATTTGAGGAACTGCATTTTAGGGCACTTCAACACTGATCCCTGAACCCAAGCAGAAACAAGAAGTTGGTCTCTGATGCGTTTGTATTGTGAGCAGTTAGAAAAGACAAAATGTTCTCACCAGGTTTCTTGTAGCTGACGTAGATGTAGAGAGCGAGGACGATGAGCAGAGTGACCAGAGCCGCCCACCAGTTGATGACAAACATCACCACGCAGCACAAGATGGCCCCAGCAAGAGACACCCACATGTTGTAGTACTTGAAGCTGGGACGCCACCCTGTGGTGAGAGACCAGAATGAAACAAGCCACGCTAGCAAATATCAACAGACCACGACACAAGCACAAAGGTTTGACATACTGATTGCTATCTTTAGCAGAAATAACATTTTGTAAACAGGACAAAATTAATGAGGTTAATCAGTTTTAGTTATGCAAATGTTTCCCAAACGAAGTGATCTCATTGGTTGAATTAAACATAAACTAGCCATACAAATAAGCTAGCAAGTAAGAGGTCAACACTTTTATATTTTTTATACTCTCTTCTTCATTGCTCAATTTTAAGTCGAGTAAAGTTTATTTTTATAGCCTAAAATTGCACATTTTTCACAGAGAGCTTAACAATCCGCACAACAGCCTCTGTTGTTCTCATAAATAAATAAAAAATTGCCAGTTAGCTTACTTTAGGCTGTTAATATTGTGGTTCTTTGGCTCCACTACTTTAGTTTCAACACAGCCAATTACATTATTTAAGTGCGGCTCTAGCTTGGGAAAATATACTTGTTACCGATAAAGTCTTATTATACAACACAGACTTTAAACATTGTTGGCAAACCGGGCCAATTTCAGTCACTCCAAAAATTCAAAACTCATGCAACAACAACGACTGCTCTATACCTGAAGATTAGAGATACCTGACTAAGCCTGGAAGCTGAGGTTTAGCCTACTATTATATTTACTACCAAACAAACAAAGGAACTTTAAATCTGATCAAATTTGTCATCTTCACCTTTGATATATTCAAAAAGTTAGAGACCATATCAAGTCAACTCTAACGTCACAAAGTCTCAGGTGAATGTCATCATATATCAAGACTGCTGAGTTGATAGAGCTCACCTGGAGAGTTGGCCAGGGAGGCGTGGAAGACGGAGAAGTTGATGAGAGCGTACGAGGCCAGGAAGAAGTTGGAGATGATGGGAGCGATGATGTTCAACTCGGCTAACAGACAACGACAGAGAGACCAGCTGCTCATTCAGGAGTCGAAGCTTTGTTGTGTCATTCAAAGAGTTAAAAACAAAAGCTTGTGTTTGGACGGATCACACGGCAGCCTACCGATGAGGATAAAGGCGAGGCCGATGCAGAAGGTCAGGACGTAACCGCGGAGAGGCTCGTTGTTCTTCCCATAACCCTTTGCAAACACGCCCAGCCCCGGATAGATGTTGTCCTTACACAGAGCCTGGAATCACAGCAGCTTTTATTTAATTTGTGAAGTTAATTTGTTAATCCAGTTGTTCAGAGAGAGATTTGACTTTGGGACAAAAACCTTTGCTGACTGTTGGATCGGGCTCAGGATGAAGAAAGTACTGATTGAATCTACGTGATCCAAATTTTGAATGTAGAGTGTAAATTTTCATTCGTGATCTTGGAAATAGACAAAAAAACTAAATCTTTCCTCGAGGTCCACTTACTAGCCTCCTCCAGCGCTTTCAACCACATGTTATGGTCTTCATCTGTGACGGCAGTCTCCACTTCATCCACTGATGAGGACCATGAGATGCCATTGAAAGCTATGATAAAAAGCTAGTAAGTGGACCTTGAGCTCAGTGTTTTCTCTTAAACCACAATGTATTTCAAATTTATTCATTTTTCTTTTTAATTGTTGGCGTTTTTGTTTTGCTGTTCACACAAATACACATTAATTTCTCCTTCAGTCAGTATTACGGCTGATATGTTTAATTTATAGGTATTGTCAAAGGCTCTACTTGTGTCTGTGTGAAGTGAAGTTGTTGGTTATCTGGTAATAAATAAGTTCAAATAAAATCAAATAAAATGAGCTGATTACTGACCTGGAAGACTTTGGGTGCGCTGACCAGCGAGGCCAGAGCCGAGGACAGAGTGGCTGAAAAAATCCCTGCAGTGATCAGAGGGCCGAAGCCGGACACCAGACTCATCACCTGGTCAACACACACACACACACACACACACACACACACACACACCTTTAGGTTCACACTGAACAATTACAATCCATTCAATTACAAGTCACATGACTCAAGTAGCTTGTTTATTGGGTCGACTCGTGTTTTCATCCTGCCGAGGTTTTGTGTGAGTCCAGACTTCATTTTCATTTTGTGGTGTATTCTACCCATAATCCTTTGCAAAAGCAGAGCAGCAGGTCCAGCAGCTCAGACGTGTGCAGCCATAAAATATCTTATCAGGAGTGCACGAACTAGAACCCCCCCCCATATGTTTGCTGGTATAATCAGATATTGTGTTCAGTTAATGATGATGATGTTTTTTTATTCTTTATTAGAATTTGCATTCAGTGTTGCGTCTGGGACAGAATGTGTCGCAATCTGCCCCACAAGGACTTGTGTGTTTTTTTGTTTAATATCAGATTAAATAGCAGCTTTCTCAGAACGGGATGGGACTTCTGAGATTTGGAACGTCGTGCGGTCTGAAGGCCTGACTCAACCCACTGAGCTGAAACACGTTCAGCAGCACTGTGCTGAGAGGAACAGCTGAACCGATGCTCAAATAAGCTGAATATGAATAACACCTCATTATACAGAGCTGTGAGTAACTCAAGCATCAGTACCTACCGGCACCATGTGGCATCTGTTAGCATGTGAGAGGACGAGAAACACACACAGATGTTAGATTCATTCACATCTGCTTTTCTGTAAAGACAGATTTTAGTGACAGAGATCACAATAAAACAAGAGCAAGTGTTTCTGTCTGTGGCAATGGACGAGGTTGTGCACCATATCAGCGATCTCAGTGTCAGAGAGCTCTGTGTGTGTGTGTGTGTGTGTTTGTGCATGTGTGTGTGTGTGTAGGTGGATGTCGTCAATGCTCTCATTCAGCTCTGGCTCCAACCAGCGAGAACCTTGTGACTCAAAACAACAGTCACTATTATCACTGCTGCACGTTGTTTGGGAACAAGCTCGGTCACACACACACACATGCAGAGAAACAGGATCAGGGCAGCAGTCTGACACGATTCGCACTCGTGTTAAACAGCCACAACAGACTCTGCAGGTGTTTTTTAATTTGACAAAGAGTCTGTTAACGAGCATAACTTATACACCTGATTTCCATTTCTGTCATTAAAACAGAAATATATTTACACAGAGTCTAGAAGTGCTCTGTGTTGCATCAGTACAACCAAATATCCTTTGAGACTTTAGATTAACAAAAACATTTGATCCCACGCGCAACTAACTTTTAAACACTTTAATGCTACAATAAACAAATGAAGCGCATGGAAAAACTAAAACAAAGGGTTCGTAATACTATATAAACTCTATAACTATATATATACTATAAAGAGTATGGAGGACTGAAACTGCCAAAATCAAAAATAAATGAATATATGACTCAATAAATAAATTAAAACGCCATTAAATGCAACCAAAATAATATTAAAAATAAATGTAGGCATTAATTAATGGATAAAATGTTACATAAAGTTGAATTTAAAAATGAATAAATAAAATGGAAAACTAAATGGGAAAGTAAAAAAATAGGGGAATTTATACATAATTAAAACAGAAATATCAATTTATGTCACATTTTATGAATTACTGAATGCCTACGTTTATTTTTAATGTTATTTTTGATGCATTTAATGCCATTTTAATTTATTTATTGAGTCATTTATTCATTTATTTTTGATTTTGGTAGTTTTGGTCCTCAATAAAAGAGTGCTGAGACAAAATAATCACAAATAAAGAGGAGACAAGGAAATTGCAATAAAGAAATCATGTACAAAAATTGCATTTGAGGGAATAAAATTGGGTGATGTGTAAAGTGTCTCCGTGGCAACACACACCGTCCATGTGTGTCAGCGATGGGAAGTAGGACAGCGTCGTATCCTGACACAGCATCGCCGCCGACATGAAGGCTTCCATAGAAAACAACAGCCGTGGGCATTTTGATGCACGTCACACTCTGCCAGTGTGTGTCGGCCTTTATCTAACACACATTCCTGAGCTTGTCTGAGTGTTGCCTCTGCCTCATTGGTCATCATATCCACATTACAAATTATATTTTCTCAAAATGTTCTTTTGTCTTAATATCTACTGAAAGCATCAATATCCATATTGTGAGGGTGTCCTGGTGGCCTCGGGGTTAAGACACGTACCTTATACTGAAACCGCAACATCCCTAGTTTGAATCCATCGCTGCATCTCATTCCGCTCCTCTCTCCCCTTTTTTCCTGTTGCCTCTCTACTTTCCCCCCAAAATACTCTCAAATACTATCCACATTGTCGTACTATATGAATATATCGAGGTACGTGTTTAAAATGATCTTATCAGTATTGTTATCTAGTTTCCTGACATTAAAGGAAGAACTAATTTCCTAGAATTTTAGGCCATAACATTGCTGATATCCTAATCAATGCTGTCAGCTGTGATAACATTTCAATCACCAACCAGGGCCATGGCTGCTACAAAGTTAAGGACCACAAGCAGTCAGTTGATAATACAAGTTTTTAACAACCCCCAGTTTAAACAAACTTACTTGGAAGAGGAATTTAAGGCAAAGGTTTCTTTTACTACCCAGTTTGTCATGTGACTTCTTGATTCAGGAAGTTTGAAATCCATGAAGAAAATGTAAAGAAATGTAAAATGACTTATAGGAATTCAATTTCATTCATTAGGACCCTAGTTTCAAGTACGTCACAAGATCAAAAAATATATACAAAACTACAAAAATAGGAATTTAAATTTCCTAAATGTTCCTTTAAAGCTGTCAACAATGACATTCTTCAGTTCTTCATCTGCCCAGAGTTAATGTGTTAATATGCCTTTTTACAGACGCTATTGAGTTAAATTTGATTCTTGCACTCAAACATGGAGATATTACTTCCTGGGTTAAATTACCCATCATGCCCTTGGGGCGATATACAGTAAAGGCCTTGAACCTAGTTGGCTACGATGTTAAGGTTTGCTCTGGCATCAAAGCGTCACTTTCAATACGGACTCATCTTAACTAATCTTAAGCTTAGGTTTTCCACTAATCAATTCATAGTTTAGCCTAAAAGAAAACTCAAAAAATAGTGACAAATGTCCATCACAATTTCCCAAAGTCCAAAGTGGTGTCTTCAAATGTCTTATTTAGTCCGACCAACAGTTCAAAACCCAAAGATATTAAGTTTACAATAATAATAATAATAAAAGTGGAAAATCCTTACAGCCAGAAAATATTTGACATTTGTTAAGTTTTCTGTCAGTTGACTAATTATAGACTAATTCTTTCTATATGGTGCACGATCAACAATATTCCAATAAATATCTCCCCCAGTTACCTGGAAGTCGTTCATCAGGCCGTACTGACAGCCTCCCTCCTTGCAGATGGAGAAGTCGTAGCCCAGCGTGCAGGCGGCGTCGGTACAGTTCACCGTGTCGCTCACCGTGTCGTTGCGGTCACCAGTGGCGTCCCTGACGATGCAGGAGCCTGTAGGAGGAGAAAACCAACACACACTCTGACATATTTGTAACAGGGAGATTTAGTTCAACCAGTCTCTCTCTTTTAGTTTGTTTGGTTATATTTGGTTTGATTGCTGCACCATTTATCACCCCCACAGAACATTTACTCATTGATGTATCATACACGCCATTTTATTAAAGCCATCTTTGCACTTGTTTGTAGTTTATTTTCTATTTATTATCTATTGATAAAAATGAACCTTTAAAGTTACAACACCTGTGGTCTCTGTCTAGGCCACATTCAAAGTGAGACACTACACATCTCTTTATGTTTGGAAGATATTTAACTTAATCAGCATTTTCATAAAATGTATTATAGGTGTGGAACAAAATATAACAATCCACAATTTAAGAATCTGACCATTAGACAATTCAGATTTGGAGAAAAAAAAAGTATTGTTAAAGTCGAGATGAAATGAAAAATGCCTTTTTAACCCTTTTAGATCACATCCCCGGTCACACTGTGCACCTATTTTATCAATATACATAAAAAAATACAAAAAATCAATTTCTTTGTATTCTTGTATCAAAATCCAATCATGTTTTCTTAATGTAAAACAAAATATGACGTGCTTACGTTAGTTTGAACCAACCAATTTCAACCAATATCATGACATCTACCCATCAATCAATCTTCAACTTTTAGCGGCACAGAGCTAAGATTCATTAGTTAGCTAGCTAGCAACAGGATGGTACGTCAGCGTGTCTTTCTCCATGTTTGTTAGGACACACCCACTTTTCAATGTTCAAATCAAATTCCTCCCAACGTTACGTCCCGCCTGCCGATCCTGTTTCACTCTGAAATATGTGACGATATGGAAGCTCGATACTCTCGAAATGCTGTTTCATATTGCCTTTAAGCGATATACAGTATCTAAGATCAGACATGTTTGAGAATCACTGTCACTGACGAGCATATCATCACAGTTATGCCTCAGTTTTCCACGACACAACAACAAATAAAGAGCCGTAGTCAACACAGTCTACACAAATTGGAGTTTTAGAAGACAAACTACAAATACCTTCAAATCTAGGAAAACTGATAGGTGTTAAACTCAAGTGTATAATATTACCTGCAGAGATGGCGACAGCCACATAGGTGATTCCAGTGATGAGGATGGCCAGCAGAGTACCTTTAGGGATCGCAGACTGGGGGTCCTAAAGATGGAGACATGATGAGATTCAAGTTTATTGTCTCCTCAGCTCAGAGTGGAAATTTACCTTGAGCCTCAAGCAGCTTAAAGATTTAATATCAAGCTGAAACTAAGTGTTGTTTCACTGACTTCTTCTGGTCCTAGTAATAGTAATAATAAAAGTGTATTCGTATATCACATTTGTACAAAAAGATGCAATGCAATGTGCATTGCAAAAGATATAAAAAAACATAAAAAGACAGATGCAAGGAATAAGAACATTAAAAAAGCAGAATGGTTTTGGAGTCAAATCAAAGAGTGATTAAAAAATGAATAAAATTAAATGTAAATAAATGACAATTAATATTGTATGTGAAGTTAAGTTAAAATATTTTAAAGATTTCTAGGTAAAAGTGAGGTGCACATTCTCAACTCTACAGGAAGACTGTTCCAGAGTCTGGGGCTGTATGAACCATAGACTATATAAAGATGGATGGCATGACAGCTCCCCAAAAGTCAAGCCAAAGCATCTGGATCGCCCCCTGGTGGCTGGCTGCAGTATAGCTCATAAACCCCAGTTTATGAGATGGTTTCTGTCATTTTAGGTAGTTCTTATCATGCTGATGTTTGTTCAAGTGTATGTTTTTCTGATAAGTTTGGTTTTAATTAGTTATTTGACGCTATAAAAAGGGGGTGAGATGCCATGATTGACAACTGTGAGTGTGCTTGCGACTGGTTCAGGCGGGTGTATAGGCGGGAACTCGATACCACGGCTCCACCGTGGATCACTACTGCGCAGACTCTGGCTCCAAATGACGTCACAAAGTTTGCTCAAAGTTTTGAATCTGCTACACCTCTTTTCTCCATCAACCATCAAACATACATGATAAGATAAGATAAAATGCACTTAATGTAAGATGCAAAATGTAAAACTCACAGTGAGGTCTCCAGAGATGTTGGCTCCAGCGAGGATCCCGGTGGCCGCAGGGAAGAAAATGGCAAACACCGAGAAGAACGTCTCTTCGTCTCTGAAGTCTGGACCCAGGTTCTCTAAGAAAATGGCAGCTGTAGGTGTAGAGGACCAAAACAAATTAATATATAGGCTAGACTTTTAACTTAACTGCAAATGTTAGCTCATAGAATAGACCAAAAGTTTGGATAAAACCAAGAGAGTGCAGACTGACAGTGGTAGCCGAAGAATCCTTTGGGCTCTTTGTTTTCTATTGAGATGAAGCTTCCTATGAAGTAGTTAGCGATGGCTCCCAGCAAGATCACCAGGAGGACAATCTGAGCCTGATGGACAGAGAGACAGAGAGAAACAAAGAGATGGAGAGAGGAGTATAAGTAAGGGACACCTAGCAAGAACATTTGCTGATGCTACTTTACACCTGGAGAGAATCACTGATCAGGGTCCTGACTGTAACTCTTATAGACCAATTGCGTTAAGAATTTTCCCATTTTGGTGATCCTAACTGGCAACGACAGGTGCCTTGAAGTTAGTAAATTGCACATATTTACCACTTGGCTAATGTCTGATTGGCTTATACCAGGAAATTCAGACAAAAGTAGCAACAAGACACAGAGTCTACACCCACACTGGCAGCTCAGTAAGGCTGTACTTATTAAATGCTAATGCCAACATGCTAACATGCTTACAATGACAATGCTAACATGCTGATGTTTAGCAGGTATAATGTTTACCATGTTGATGAATTTAGTTTAGCTTGTTAGCACGCTAACATTTGCTCATTAGTACTACACACAAAGTGCAGCTGGGGCTGATGGGAATGTCATTAGTTCAGCAGGTATTTGGTCATAAACCAAAGTATTGGACAAATGAAATTTTGAGCTGATGATGGCACTAGATGAAAAGTCAGAGGATCACCAAAGTTATTACAATTCATCCTGAGGGGAACATGAACATCTGAACCACATTTCATGACAATCCATCTAATAGTTGTTGAGATATTTCACTAAAAACTAATGCTAATGTGAACTTATATAAGGTCATGATGTTTTCCAGTCAGTAGCACACCACAGAACTTGACGTGTATGTCCTACCAACTGCGGCTCTCAAAAACAGTTTTATCCCCTTCTAAATAAATAGAAAAATATGCACAATCATGACAGTTTCATTATAGTTTATATTTCTTTACACAAAAAGAGAAGAGAAATTCAAAAAACTACCTTGGCTTCCCACTCCATCCCAGCTACAGAGATTCCCAGCAGCAGAATGACGGTCAGAGTCCCGACGATACGAATGTCATTTAGCTCATCAGTCATCAGAGCATCAACATCCTGCAACCAACAACCAATGCAGGATCAAGAGCAATATCAGGACCAGTGCTTGATAGACAGACAGACAGACAGATGTTTGAATGGTTATATCAAAGTATTTCTCACATTAAGCATCTCAACGACTGTCTCTGCGAAGCCTACGACGTACATGGCCACAGCCACGGCGTTGGCGAATGCAAAGATGAGACCGATGGAGCCTCCGAACTCCGGCCCCAGGCTCCTGGAGATCAGGTAGTAAGCTCCTCCTGGACAGCAGTGACACACGGTATTAATCATCGTTTCTCTTCTCAAGTGTCTTTCCCAGGGACACATTAACAGAGGTGATGGTTGTGAACACAGGGGGCTTTAATTTGCTTTAATTCAAAGTGTGCTGGTAAAGTAATCACTGTTGACTCACTGCAGACATTGGTACAAGTTTTTTTATAACCTCCTGACTGAGCCTTGGTGCAGCTGGAGCCATCATTATTACATCAAATATGTTGGATTTCCACAACTAGACAAATGTGAGTGATCCTGTAGTTTGAGCTGAAAACATGTTTTACTCTGAAAGTCAAAGTCTGAAATATTTTTTTAAAACTTCCGTTTTGATGTTGTAACAGACCCTGAATCCTCTGTATTTCAGGAAACCTGGCTGCTAAACTTACACAATTTCCTCACTAATCAAATCAATCAACATTTTTCATAATAAAAGCTTGTGTACAGTTGCAGTCTCACCTCCTCGTACGAAGCCGTTGGTTGCTATGGCAGAGGTAGACAGACCAGTGATGGTGGTGACCAGAGTGGCCATCAGAATGATCGCAATGGTCAGTCCTATTACACATAAACAAATGACTGTGATTACAACTGTGATTAATCACATCATCTCCAGAACGATCACAGTAGCAGTTTTGACTTGGAAGCCAATTTTAACAAGCGAGCTAACCCAACTTTTCTCCATTGTTGAACATGGCACCACTACTGCACCCATTGTCTGGAAGTGTTCAAATACATAACTCATTATGTAACATTTCATATCTTTGACCAGTCTCGTTTAATTCACAGTAACAGTTAATCTTAATGTGAACAAATTCCATGAAAAGACAAAAGCCAACAATATGTTAGTCCGTCTCTCAATACTTCAGGACTTCCTGTCTGTTGCTCCATTGGTTCCTACTGAAGATGTAAATCTTTAAAAACGGCTCACAAATACATACATAATTACCTAAAACCTAAAGTTTTTATTAAACAAACAGGAGGAAATAGTGCATTTGTTGGGGACTATTTTCAGCAATGGATGAATCCACATTTGGTGCTCTAGTGAGTATTTGGGGCAGCAGGACGGTGTGTGTGGGACTGAGTCCAATTAAACTACAGTGTGTGTGTTCATGGCGATGAAGGAACAACAGTGTGGCTCACTGATGAGTTTTTAATAGTTTTTATGGCTCAGAGGAAGAAGATATACCAGGCTGTGATACATTCACTGCTGGTTTGGGTCTTTTCATGAGAATTGTTGTTGAAGAAAATAATATAGAGCCTTATCCTTTTGTACTGTAGCTGCCAAATAATACATCTACTGAGAAAAGCTTTACTCTGATTGGCCGGTCTGAAGGCACGGAGCCCCCTGAAAGAGACTGAGCTCACACTCCTCCTAAAGTCAAAGTCAAACTTTATTTGTACCTACCAATTCCAGCCTGTCCGACAATCCAAGACATTCGGATGAAGAGCATCACGCCCCAGATATTCAGCATGCAGCGGATCTGCAACACACACACACACACACACACACACACACACACACATGGTTAACATTGTGGGGACCAGCTTGTATGAGTCCTACAATGCGATTAATCAAACTATGTCCTCTCTCTGATTAATAATTATTTGACGAGATCACAGTAAACATCACATTTCTCGATGTACAAATCACTAACCAAGACTCCTTTGACCCAACCAAACTTGACAGTTCCTCCTTTCGCCTCCTTAGCCGCCAAGGCCGCCGCCGCCTCCTCAGCTGCAGATGGCTCCTCTCCATTGGCCAGACCATCCTCAAATGGCTCCTGACGACCAATCACAGCCAAGATGGAAAAGAGTGAAGGACAGAGAGACAGACAGGTGAGTAACAGAGAAAACGTCCCAGAGCTGAGACAAAAAGTTAACACACTGTATCACAGGTTTGAACATTGATTTTGTTTGTTTGTTTTTGAGAGACTTACAAATATCATTATGAGTTCACTATAGAAATATAGAATAGAAATATAAAATTTATAACTAAAATATCTGAAATTTGAATCAAAAATGTTTTTCATTTTTGAAATGTTGGCTCTGGTGACTTGTGATGATCATTTGCCATGTTTTGACACTTTAAAAAGTGCTGATTTTCATTCATTAACTTACTTTACATTAATTAGATGTTTAGAAAAGTGCAGACTTTCAGCTTTATACATTTAGTACACACATTATATGTGTATATTTTAGTATACACATTCCCCAAAGTTTACAACTGCTGTATCATGCTGATCATTGTCTTCCTCAAATTAAAAAGGACATTTATTTTTTATCATTATATTTAGACTTAAAGTAATCCACAGTAATATTGCTTGATTCTTTACAAATTGAGTGAAACTGAAAGCAAAGCTCACGTGACTGAAGCAGAAAGTAGGCCTATATTGAAATAGTGAGACGTTTACCTTCAACTCAGACAACGCTGGTTAATGTGAACCTGAACTTCTAACACCAAACCTGATTATTAATTAGTTTAACAAACACTAAAACCTTAACTTAACTTTCTCAGAACGGGTTAAAGTGACTCCCTATACATAGAAATCTTGTGGCATGTTTGAAATGTATAAGTATAGTATGATATAGATATCATGGGGACTGTCATCAGAATTGTATGAGACATTCTCATAATGGCAACCACACAGTCATGTTTAGTTTCTACCGTGGTGGAGTCGAGGCTGAGGCCTCACTGAGTCGTGTTTGACTTTAACTAAGTTACTTTCTTTAACTGTGTGATATGCTGAAAATGTCCGTCTGCACTTTGTGTTAATTCACCTGTTGGAGTTGCTGTAACGAGAACTCAAACGTCATCCAGCAGAATACTTTAACTGCTCACTACTATCAATGTACAATGTACGTCTATGTTACAGCTACCTAGTTGTATCGGAGGAGTGGGAGAGTGGCAGGGGTCATGAGAGGCAACATTGTGTGTGTGCATGTGTGTGTGTGTTGGGGTCATGCCTCCAGTGATGTCACTGAGCCCACAGAGTCTCTCAGATGGGACTGAAGGGAATGTTTTCTGTTCAAGACGTCTGTTTACTGAGATAAACTGACTTCTGTCAGGTGGACGAGAAGGAAATGATGACTGCATGTTAACTGCAGACTAAACTCTGAACAGCTGGTTCGGTCTTTAAATTATAGGCCAAAATGAGAATATCAGCAGAATTTAAAAGGACTTACAGTGTGCAAAATACTACATCCCTATCACTATAATATTCCTGCAAGTGTGTTTCAGCTGTTTAGTGACATTTTAATTCCTTCAATCACTCATGTTGTTCTTTATAGGAACTTACAGTATCTTCATTTTAAGATCAAGACTTTACATGTACTTAAGTACATTCTGCTGATCTTACTAATAATACTCACTAACTACTAATAACACTAAATACATTTTGAATGCAGGACTTTTTACTTGTAATGATGTGTCCTAACATTTATCATATTCCTATTGGAATGTGTTGTTGTGAAATCTGACGTGAAGTTATTTTAAGTGATGAAGGTGATGAAAACAGTTTTTATTGTTGTTACTTTATCGAGTTCATCGTGCAGCTCCGACAGCGAAGGTCTGGTCAACTTCTCCCCAAAAGGCGCAGCAGTCTGCCGGTAGAAGTCGATGTTGGGCACAGCGTCTATGGTGTTGTGCCCGAAGGTCCTCATGTAGTAGGTGTTGGAGTGGGAGTCAGAGATGTGCGTATGCCCCGTGCCCGTTGAATGGAGGCTGACCGAGTCGCTCCTTGCCGTGTCCGGCTCGTGGGAGACATCAGGCGGGAGCCCGATGTCCATCGCGCTGCCCAGCGTGCCAGAATCCAGGAACCCCACCACCTTGAACCGGCCTTTGGACTCGTCGGGCAGCTTGGATCCATCGGTGGAGGCCGGGGCAGTAGCAGGGGCAGGGGCCGGTACCGGGGCGGGAGCTGCAGATGATGCTTCTGTCACCGCATCCACCTGGAAGCGGCTCTGTGCGGAGCCGCCGCTCCTCAAGGACGGTTTCTGTCCCGACATGTCCGCCCGGAAAGACGATAAAACCCGTCCAAAGAGTCACTAATGCACCGAGAGACAAACGGTTACCGTGAAATAAACACCTGCTCCAAAACCACGGGGAGGTGCAGGCAGCAGCGCCGCAGCATTTAGTACCAAACTGTCAGAGCGGACACACACAACCGCAGACACTCAGAGTAAGAAGTCATAAAACTGGAGTCCAAACTAAAAAAGTACAAAAGTACAAATGTTACACACTAACGCACACAAACTCTGGTACTGGATGCGCCAGGACGCACGGCAAAGATCTGTGCGTAATGTGCGTAAAGGACACTAACTCTTTCTCTCTCTCACTCTGTATCTCTCGCCGTGTGTCTCTCCGTGTGTCTCTTTCTCCCTCTCTATCTGTCCACTCATCCACGAGCTGGCGAGCGTGTCGTCCCCTCAGATGACTCAAACGGTTTATTGTCATCTCTCTCTGTCTCTCTCCTCCTCCTCTCGCTGGGCTCTCGAGACATCCCAGCATGTCGGGAACACGGCGGAGAGGAGGAGGAAGGAGAAGGAGAAATGATGGATCGGTGTCCATTACGCATCAGACTTTGGCACGCGTCCTGGCGCCTCCAAGTCGAGAGAGGAAGAGACAGAGAGGACACATGAGATTTTACCTCATGAAGTTCAGGTAACACTGGAACATGAATCTATTTATTTTTCATAAATGTTGCGGCAGAGTGAACCAAAGCTCACACCCTGACTGACAGCAGAGACCAAAAGCTGCAGAAAGAAATGTCATTAAACAGTAAAACTTTACACAAAACCACCAGAAATATAAACATTAAACCCAATGTCTTAAATGTTAGAACTTTAAGGTGTGTGTGTGTGTGTGTGTGTGTGTGTGTGTGTGTGTGGTAGCATAAAACAAAGAGATTTGTCATCACTGCTGGTGACACACTGAGACATTCACACAGAGACCTAGGCACGCAGGGAGGCGAAGGGTGTGTGTGTGAGTGTGTGTGTGTGAGCGTGTGTGTGCGCGTGTGCGTGTGTGTGCGTGTGTGTGAGCGTGTGTGTGCGCGCGCAGCAGCAGCATCATTAGCATAAGGAACAACAGCTGCTTTCTCTGTCAAAGTGCTTGATGCTGAGGCCAAACACTGGACAATAAATACAAGCACAGAATCACAGGAATCAGTTTAACCAATTTAACCAATTTAACTTTATTCAACTTAAAAGTTAAATTACATTTTGTGAGTTACAGGCAACACGTCGTCATCACGACGTCACCGGTTTAGTTATTTTACTGGGATACTTCTGTTAATTTGACGATGTAATAATGAAGTTTTATATGGAGTCCTGAGTGTGCCACTTGTGTAATTACAACAGCCATGGTATTAAAGATTTTATACATCTTTCCTGTATTTGTTTTTCTGTTTTGAAATTTCCTGTCTGTGTACTTTTGTATCTGCATATACATTTATACCCATTTATCTCATGCTGGTACACGTTTATCCTCAAGTATATGAGTTTTCTGTTTTCTGTGTCTCTAATCTGTTTTTTAGGTCATGTCTGTTGTTGGTTGTTTGTTTTTTCAGATATGTCTCCAATACTTTTAATGCTAGACGTATGTAGATGTAGTGTATATAACGTATACATGACACTGTACATGTTTTCCCATGCCTATTGTATTTTACATTATCTTCTCTGTAGTTTTTCTGCCTCGTTGTTACTTCTTCATCAGTATTTTGCAGATTTCTGGGTCACTGTCTTTAATAATAATATAAATAATATTTTAAATCATGTAAACTGCAGTTTGTGATGTGAAGGTGGTGGTTTTTTGACATTTTAATATTGTGTGTAGCTTCCTGGTTCTTCTTTTTATTTAAAACGAGATAAATTCATCCTTTGCAAACTGAGCTAAAGGACCACATTTCTTACTATTACTGTATCTGCATAAACAATACTAAACACACAGCTGTGAAAACCACAGTACATTTTTCAGTATAAAGCAGACGGGGTTTTTTGTTTTTTTATTTGTGTGATCCATCTTCAGGTTTGGTAGAGTCGCCTGGTCGTCACCACAGAGCTGTTGTACCTGCAGGCAAACAGAGAGTGAAAACGTGATGTAATCGTTTCCACAGGTGAGAAGTGACAAATATGTAATTAAATTAAATTTATTATGTCTCACAACATTCAGCAAATCATCAAAAACGTTAGTTGAAAGAGCACAAACTTGACTTTTCTTGATTCCCAACTTGTCTTTTTTCCCAACATGACCTGAATGCAGCATCGGCCTCTGAGGTGTTTTACCTGGAGAAGTGGGAGGAGCGATGAGCTGCCAGTCCCGTCTGGCTGAGAGGAGCAGAGGAGGAGGAGGATGAAGAGGTGGAGTCCTGACTGTGGCAGAGACGCTCCCGACCACAAAGACACAAAGACTCCTCAAGAGGAACCACAGGGATCCCTGCCAGAGCTGCGTTCTGACACACACACAGTCATGTTTACATCACTTCAGAGGACTACATTGACTTACATTCATTTCCTTGAGACTTACCCGAACCATAACCACTACTTGCCTAAACCTAACCTTAACCTAACTTTAAACCAAGTCTTCACCCTAAAATTTAATGATTTACATTATGGGGACTTGGGATTTGTCCCCAAAAGGAAGGCGAGTCCCCACAATGTGACTATGTAAACCTACAGCATGAGTAATACACAGTAACACACACACAGTCGTGTTTCCATCACTTCAGAGGACATTACATTGACTTACATTCATTTCCTGGAGACTTACCGTGACCCTAACCACAACCCCTTTTTCCTAAACCTAACCTTAAACCAACCCTAAATTTAATAATTTATGTTATGGGGACTTATGTTTTGTCCCCAAAAGGAAGGCAAGTCCCCACAATGTGACTGTGTAAACTGATTTATGTCCCAACAACATAAGTATGACATGTCCCCACACACACACACACACACACACACACACCATTAATCTGACGGAGCAGTTTGCAGTGAGGTGCGTCTGTTTCCTTCTCTGGTATCTACCTTCATCAGGAGCCTCTGGTTCTGCATGTCCTGTTTCCATGGCATCACATACAGCTTGGGGATCATGGGATGTCGGGGTGAGAACGTTGGCATGTGGGAGCAGGATCGCCTCGGAGTGAATACGAGAAGACAGTTTACTCCTCAGACACCGTGAACTAAGGTTTGGTTCCACATTTGTAAAATACCCAGATTGATGTCCAACAAATCTCTTATCACGTCTTTTTATTAAAGTGATTTTGGGCTTTCAGAGTTTACTCTCATGGTGAAATGAAGACCAGGACAAAATAACAGAATTAATATAAAATTGATTTAAACTTAAAACTATTATATGATGGAAATGATTTGAGTATACTGTGTTTTACCCATCATGGGTTAAGATGAATATTGTATTTTGTAATGTTGTATTTATGGCCATTTATATTTTTTCTTGTTAACCTTTTTTATCCGTTAACAGTAAATATTGTATTTAGTAAAAACTAAGTTGTAAAAAATGATTTGTATTCAAACCTGTTTCAAGCTGCACTTTAATCAAAACAAGCCAGAAAACATGAAATGCATCACTTCTGTGTGTGAGCAGACAAAGAGAGTTCTGAACAACCAATGGAAAAGATTTCACTACTGTGTCATAGTAATCAAACATTTATATTTAGTAAAAGATTTGAGCCAAAAAAGTCTCCAGGTTTAAGTACACAACAGCAACAACA
The DNA here is from genome assembly GCA_002120245.1 of Maccullochella peelii. Lineage (NCBI taxonomy): Eukaryota > Metazoa > Chordata > Actinopteri > Centrarchiformes > Percichthyidae > Maccullochella > Maccullochella peelii. The sequence continues at coordinate 30,701 of LKNJ01003608.1, forward strand.
CATTGTTGTTTAAAGCTCAAGTAAAAATAAAACAGTTCAGTCTTCAGTTTAAAAATCAGAAACATTACTCACTCATGTAGGTGAGAGCTCCCTGTGGCAGCGGCCATGTTTGTTGACTGTCAGGGTCGCCTTAGAAACCTCCCAGTGCATGGTGGGTAGTGGGTAGGATTACAAGGAGAGACTTGAATCAGTGAACTGTTGTTTAAGACAGACTGACTGAGGTCTAATTCAGATTCTACTGGACATGATTGGCTCTTAAAGCAAAGAATAGCTCAGGTGGGTAACAAAGAATTTCCGGAAGGGTGATTTTATTTTTACCACATGACATTAGTGTTGCATCTTTATGTGTCTATACTACGAACAAAAGGAGCGCATGTTGCTAAAGAGCCCTCTAATGTGAGGCTTACATCTGCAGCCTTTGTGTCAGGGTCATGCTGACTTTAGGGTCCATTTTTTTATCCCAATGTCACACCAGCGCAGCACCTGAGCATCGCCAACTGAAGGACTTAGTTGTCTAAATTGAGCAGCTTTGAGAAAATAAAAAGTTGACTCAAATTATTGCTGCATTCACTGCCACAAGGTCCGCCTCAGTCCTCAGTCCCTCCCTTCAGCCACATCCCCAGCGCCCTGCACTGCTCTCTGTCCCTGTCTCCAGCCCCTGCTCACTTCCCCCAGGCCACGTAGTCTCCTCTAACTCCCCAGACCTGCCATCCTCCAGCTATCCACTAGATGCCCTCAGACCTTTTTGTCCTGGTCACCTGACATCCCCTCCCACCTACACACCTGTTCCCACTTTCCTCATCAGCCTCTTTTTCCCAGTCATTGTCAGATCGTCTGAGTTGCAATGTTATATATTGCTCATAGCCTTTGGATCCAGCCATCTGTACCTGTTCCTTCTTTACCTGTTCCTGTACTTTGAACCAGTGCCTGCCTTCCTCCTATGAACCCCTCGCCCTGGAACCTGTACCAGTCTGCCTACCTGCATGGTCTGCATTTGCGTCCTATCCCCGTTGCCCCATTCACACCAGGCCGTGACATTCACGTCATTGGACAACTCGTGGACTTCGGCTGATGTCCATGTTTGTTGGCATTTTAAGGCAAGTTCATATTTTTAACCACCAAGTCACATATATATTGGATATTTCAGAAAAATATTCCCAGTTGAGTTTCCCAGTTCCCAATGCCGATGGATGTTGGCTTGAACTGTATATTTACATGTCCGAAACTGGTAAGTACAGTACTTCTCTAGCCACGGGCCGGAACTCTTTTTGCAAATCAAAATAAAGATGGCAGCCTGCCGGCTAGCTGGATAGGAAACACAGTCGCATAATCGCAAAAGGATTAGAAATCTTTTTTATTGTGCAGCGGATGGAATATTTTTTCAGCCAGATGGTTAGAAAAGCCTTTTAAGGATTCTGAAAGTACTGTCAGAACAACAGTCGGCGTTTTTAAATGACCTTCTGGGTTTTTCAAACATTGCCGGTTAATTATCTTTTAGAGAAACTGGTGATTTACTTCTGTGAGCCGAATGTCTGCTAACAACAGACTCTGTGGCAAATACAGTATAAGTAAGAGAAAAGGGAAAAAAAAATGCAGAAACATTTAACAGCAAAAATAAAATTTTATTTCAAAATAAAACTTTATTCCCCAACAGAGGAAAATAAAATCACATCATTAAATATGTGTATGAATCACAGTCATTTGTATCTCTGTAACAGTCTGTTCACTGAAACTAGAAAGTCAGAATTAGCTTCATAAAGTTTACACATGTGGTTACAGCTGCATGTCAGGTGATGCATCAACACATGCAATTAATTTAACCAGTGGAAAAGTTCTGTGTGGAAGTTTTAAAGCCACTACGGGAGATTTGTTACAGTGCCATCCGGTGGTCGTATCAAGAATGACACTGTGGCAGGGGGCAATACATGCTGCTAGGATCAGAATCATTTGAAATGTGCTATAAGCACATAAAAATGTTACGTTAATGAGGGTTGCTCTCATAACATTTACAGTCTGTGGTGAACAGTAACAACATGGTGGAAGCACTAATGCTGCTGTAAATTAATTAAATCTACTTTCTGAATGCAGCAGGGTTATTTGTATTTTTCAGAACTTGCTGCATTCAAGGATGCTCAGACAAATAAGAGTTGGCTGCTGAACAACTTTTTAAATTTACATTGTTCTTTTCTCTCATTTATTGCTATTTTTATTTTATTTATTTATTTTACCTGTTTTTACTTATTTTAACTTATTGTTATTGTTTCTTTGCATCTCATCTTGTTTCTTGTTGAAGGCCAGAGCTGTTTTTTTCTGCCTTAAACTTCATCATGTAAACACATTTCTGTGTGTGCTATCTCAGTTGGCCGAGAACATCAGTGTGAGCAGCCAAACTGGGCAAAGGTCAGGAGATAAACGAGCAAACTTGTCACTACTTTCACTACTTTAAAAGTAAATACAACAACAACAGCTGAGAAAATAGATTTTGTTCCACAGAGAGAAAAATATAATGTGCTGGTACGGCCTTCCAAAACTGATCACTTGAAATGTCAGGGCCTTTTTAAATGCTACAGTTTCTACTACATTTTCATCAAGCAGATGCAAAAATACTACTGCAATACCATTTTAAAATTCTACCAGAAGGTTTGATTTCTAATCAGCCGATGAAACATTAATCACAGGTTGAGTTTTAAAAGCTACTTAACAGCAGCTGAAAATCTTTGACCTCCACTGATTTAACGTCTCACCTTGCTGCAGTGAGGTAGACGTGTACTGCAGGGGGTGTCGGTACACAATGACATCACTGCTGGGTGTGGTTACAGGTGAAACGGACTTTCCACCAAAGAGGGAAGTGAAACACTGCCAGCCTGGTGTCAAGTTACTCTTTTGCAGTCTTTACAGTGTTTGTTTATGTCAGTCCAACGCATCCCAGTATTGTCAGGTTGTAACATCTACTATAATAAACTACACAGTATATTTACAGAACATTTACACAACTGTATACAGCACTTTCATCGGTACGTTCAGGCAGCTTCGTCCAGCAGTCTCTGCAGGTTCTTCTGCACCTGGAAGGACAGACATTGTGTGTTATTGTAGATCATTGCACTGCTCACATGTAAGTTAATCAATATATTTGGGGGCAATACACTCCCACATGAATAAATATTCGCATTTCCAATCCTATTTTTAATATGTAATATTTGCAACCAGATACAGTGGATCTAGAATTGCAATCTGATCCAGTTTTGAGTCTTGATACATGTTTTGCTGATGAAGCTGCACTTTATTTTCACATTTCTTTCATCATGAACGTGTCTGTCGGCTGCTGCTGTTTGTCTGTAAGGAGACCAGAGTGTCTCCTGAAAAGTTAATGTTGCTCAGACACACCAAGTGCAGACTGACGGATGAGGAACGAGCTCTTCTTACAGATGACGTCCACGCTTCTCTATGAACAGATCGCTGACTATAAATGTTTGATTAACGGCAACAAGCGCTCTGGTTACGGCTTTGCTCTCTGAAAGCTTGTTCTGAAGCTTCCCAGTTCCGTTTCTGACACAATGTGTAGTTTCATGTCTTGATGCAGGGAAAACATCCTCATCACAAGTTTACCCACCGACTAACTTAAGTAAGTAATTGAGTTTATGAAGTTTTAAAAAAAGTCATTATGCAGTGGAGAACGTTATTTTGGCAGCATCGGCTCAAAACACCATCCAAGAATTGGATAGTTGGAGCATCAAACAACAAAAAAAATGTTTTCTCCTCTACTTTTTGATTTATATTAACACCAACTAACATTTCTTTGGTTATAGACAATTAATGGATTTGGGCAGCTGAACACTGGAGGAGAAACTGATCTATTGTCAACTTAAATCGCTGTGATAAGTCCCAAGATATTTTAGTCTTCAGAATTTTTTTGTAAACTGGTTTAAAGGCTTTTTTGTTCAAGACATGCTCCCACAAATGCCCAAATGTCCTCCCAGGCAACTGAGAAACATCTCTGACAAACTAACAAGAACTTCTGGAAGATAGTGATGTTACTGGGAACAAATTCACAAATTGAATCTGTAAGACACAGACAGACAGACACACAGACAGACCTTCTCCAGCTTCATCAGGTTGATGGTCAGTAGTTCAGAGAAAAGCTCTGTGTTCACGTCGCTCCCCCGCAGAAAGTCATTTCTGGGAAAAACACAAAATATTGGACACAAATTCTTAAATCTCCTCAGAAAAGCTTCAGACGTGTCTGTAAACAAGCTTGTTTCTCCGTGTTTTCCAGGCTCAGTGTCTCTGACAGGATGCGAACTCACTCCTGCTGGTTGAACTCGGGGACGGAGTCGAGCTTCATCAGCCTCTGCTCCAACGAGACAATCTTAAAGGACAGGTAACAGGAAGACAAGACCAGGACACACACTCTGAGAAAACACACACACACACACACACACACACACACACACACACACACACACACACACACACACACACACACACACAAACAAAATTGTATAAAATAATGGATTCATTGATCAAATGGACAGATGAACTAAGAGACTGAATAATTGAATAAAAATGAATGGAAGAATCATAGATGATTCGAATAAATTACAGCATTTTGGAAGAATTGAATGAATGAATGAATGAATGAATGAATGAATGCAGTGAACTCACAGAAACAGGTAGACGAACAGCAGAGTGTTGAGAGAAACTGGTTTCAGAGTCCTGCTGTCAATCACCAGCTCCGAGCCTGGAAACACAACAGATATGTTAAACTGACACACATTTTTTTATTGATCTAAGATTAAAAGAAACTTTATTGGTCCTTTTACTGATATGTAAAACACAGTACAAACCTGGTTAATTCAATATTTCTTCATTATAATAACCTTTATTTAAACAGTACGGGCCATTGAGAGCAAGCGCTCTTTCACAAGGACGCCCTGATTACAGCACATATAAAACAATAAAACCACATGAAAGTTAAGCCAAGGACGTCAACGTAAGGATTCAATTCAAGGAAAACACATGCTATCACCCTGCTCTGTGTCACTCAAAAGAGATTTAAATTGATTCAAAGGGATTAGCTTATGTGGACTGTAAGATCAGGAAATATGAGACAGTCTGAAGTCATGTTGGATATAAAAGTCCACGTCTGATACTGCAAACGGGACGACGTTCGTACCAGTCGGGTGTGTGTCGTGCTGCTTGCTGTCTGCGCTCTGCTGGCTCGGATGCTGGATCTTCACTTTGTGCTGAAGGTCTGGACGTTCAGGAGGAGCTGCGGCGTCTGCGTGCTTCAACACATCCAGAAACTGAGGAACAGGGAACTCTGCAGCGGCGAAGAGACGGGAAGCAGCGTGAACAGGAAGAACCAGGGCTCCACCTGACTTTGATTCATCTTATCCTCAAATTTGGAAAACCTACAAGGGGCAGCTGGTAAATTAACTCCGCCGCGTAATAAGACACGACGGCCATCTTTTTCTTTTTACAGTGGATCGGTGTTACTTTATATCCCTCTACTGTTCATCTTTTCTACTCGGCTTTTCTCAGGTGCAATGAATAACCCTCAGTGCCTGGTGCAGTGATGAATGTAATCAAAAAGATGGGGGAGGAAGTAAACAGTCACATCACAGAGGGGAGCTTTGACCTGGGACATCACGATAGTCATGATAGTTGTCATGGTGACACAATCAGAGGAGGAAGAAGTATGAAGAAAACTTCACCCCCAGTTCCTGCTGCTGAAATTCAAACTGGTTCAGATTTTTTTTTTAGGCCTCATGGCTCGTGTTTGCTAATTTAGAGAAAGCTGTTTGTGAACAGCCACGGATGAGTTTCATGAGTCGTATAAACGCTGCTGCTGATTGGCTGATTTGCGATACCTGCTATCTTCTCGTAGTCGGGGGTCTGGGAGTCGGAGCTGCTGCTCTCCTCCATCTCCTGCCTCCTCTGTCTCACTGCTCCGTCCAGATCACTGAAATCGCCTGGAAAGCTCTTCTCACACACACACACACACACAGAGACAGTATGTTAGCTGGACGGTGAGTCACTTGTTGAGGACCTCTTCGGTCCTCTTACCTGTTTGTCAGCAGGAGGGATAAGATAATTGTCTCTGTTGTCAGGGCAACAGATGAATGACGTTGACATGTGATGTTTGGAAAGCCGAGCTGAGTGATACAAAATGAAATGTGGGCCGAAGCTGAAGGTCAGAGAGGAAGAGGCCGACGAGACGGTCACGCTTTGATGCTTGATTTTTTGCTTGCTCTTGGTGGGAATTGTTGGGTCTCTGTACACATAAAGAGTCGGTCTAGACCTGCTCTTTATGACAAAGTGCCCTGAGATAACTTTGTTATGATATGGCGCTATATAAATAAAACTGAATTGAATTGATGCAGATTTGTTGCAAAAAGGCCCCAAAACTACAAAATCACCAGTAGGGGGCGCTAATTTAGGAAACGCTCCTGTGGGTCGTGTGGGTTATTTTGTTTAGCATTTTAAAACTACAGCTCCCATGAGTCTTAGCCGCTGATACGCCTCAAGCCTCATGTGAGCTGAACGGGATGGAGTAGAAAAAACCCCCAAAACTTTAACATAACCACCACAACTCCATGGTTTTATTCTTTTAAATGTTTCCATACCTTCGTCCTTTATTCAAAATGTTCAGACTGATCGGGAAGAACATTGTGAAAGTGCATCATGTTGTAGCTCGTGCTGTGTCTGACCTACCAGAGGAAAGCGAGGCGATAGAGGTGACCTCTGACCTCTGAAGCTGTTCTCAGCTGAGGGGATGGGGCTGCTGCAGGGACTCTTCTCCTGTACATATACACATAATACACATATAATATATAATCAGATATGTTTCTATGCTCTAAATATTCTAAAGTTTTCATTTTAAAAAAGCTGGCCAGTATCACAAAACTCAGACCCGCAGTGGTCTTTCTGACAAAACAATGCAGCATTTAGTAAAATCACAAACAGTAAATCTAACATTCATGTCAAAACCCTTTTGTTTTTAAGCAAAATGTTACTTTTCAAAAAGTGAGTTTATATAGTGAATAATTAGGATACATACAGTGTGTTGGTGTGACAGTATAGATAGTTTTAACAACCTATAAGGGTCAAGTAAATGTATCTCTATAGCCCAACATCATATAAAAGGTCTAAATGGACTTTAAAGGGCTCTGTCAGGACGAACCCCTAAAGAAGTCACGAATAAACATCTGTTAAAAAAAAGACAGAGACAAAAACTTTTAAGGAACTGAGAAAAGCATCCATCATTTTCACTTCATTGTCATGAATCTCTGAGTTCATTTGCTTTTTTGTTCATTTTCAAATCAATGAAACCATGAAAATAGTAAAAAAAATAACAACAATAAAGATATGGCTGCATGTGGGAAGTCTGTCCTACCTCCAGATGAAGACAGACGGACATCAGTACCTTGTAGGTGTTGTCTCTGGACAGGAGGGACACGAACATGTACTGCAACAAAAAACGGTTTTACTGAGAAGTTTCCCGTTTGCTTTGTGTTTGACAGATCTCCAAAGCTGACGGTGTTTGTCCTCTGATCAGGAACTGACCAAAACTATAAAAACTATTGAACTTGTTTAAAGCAGACAGAAACACGAACAAACATTTTTACACAGAATATTAGACCAGCCCTGGCAGGTGTTAGACCAATCTCTCACCTTTACAGATCATGTGCACAGCACAGACTCTTCCTGCTGCCGATGCACTTTAAACAGAGTATACTGATCCCTAACTGAAAGTATACTAATACCTTTGTGTCCTGGTTCGAGCACCTGAGTGTCAAAATCAACGCCCAAGTGGCAAAATCTTAGACGACACAGCCGTCCCTTAAAGGTGGGGGGGTAGGCAGTATTTTTTGGTGTCATTGGGCAAAAATTCCATAATAACCATCCAGCATGTTGTAATTCAAGTGAGTTTTCTGAGAGCAAACGTCTACTGCTGCCCCTCCTCTTGGCTGTTTTCAGGCTTCAGATAATCTGTCCCGTGACAGGAGACTTTGGCCAATCACAGGTCATTTCAGAGAGACGGTGCGTTCCTATTGGCTGAGCTACAGATGCAGATGTGCGTGTACGTCCCTTCAGACGGTGAAAGCCTGATTCAGTGGTTGAAAATCCTGCAGCTTGTGAAGAATTTCCAGCACCTCCTTTGCCTACAGCGGCGTGTAGTACAGAACAACACGTCTTTGAAAAGACATGTAAATGTCTTTTAACGTTTCCTGTCTGGATGTGACGTGTCCCCTTTTAACAGCAGATTTCTGCACATACAAACAAAGACAGATTTCTGCCTTTTGCACCCAAAACATGGGCAATAAAGTCTTTTCTATTCTATTCTATGTTGGACAAAACAGCTCTGAATGCTGGTACAGTAAAGTTATCAGAAAGGCAAATAATTCAGGGAACACTTCATGACAACATTTCAGTGAACAGAGCGGCGTGTCGTCCACGTGTGAGCAATAAAATGATGGTTAAATGAAACTAAGAGTCGTCCTTCTCACCCTGTCGTTTGCGGTGGCGATCACCAGAGCGTTTGGCACCAGGATGGCCGTTTTGGTCTTCTTGATGTGACTGACGGACATCACTGGGATGGCGATCTGGGACGGACAGACAGCAGGAGCAACAGTTCAGCCCTGCAGGGACTAGTTTACTCTCTGATGGTACAGTATCACAATCCTGTCACAGAAACTTTGAAACCTCAGAATCATATCAGATTCAGGTGTTTCACTGCTGCCATGCGGCCCGAGACTCTCTTAAGAAACAGAGACTCAAAAGACTATCCTTTAAAATAATAGAAAAATAACATGATGTCTCCTTGTTGCACCTCGCTAACTTCTTCTTTGTTATGTTTACTTGTTAACTGTCAAATAGACGATGTACAAAGTGTGTTTTCAGAAACGTTCTTGTCGTCTGTGTGCTGACAGTTTTCTGTGAAGCGACTCCACTTCATTAATGTTAATAATTTAGGCCGACTTCTTTCATCAAATCAAACCTGCTGCTGTTGGCGCCTCACTGCATGTGATATTAACCCTCAGTCTTATTACAGAACATCAAACATAGACAATCTGTAACACTGTGAAGTCTCTGTAGTGAAAACAAGAGACGTAAGTGAGAAAGTCTGAGGACTTTTGGGATTTTTCCACAGCTTGACGTTCATGACACACACAGAAGCAGCATGTTGGAAACAGGACTTTGCAATAAGAGTAAACTCTGAGTTCATGGTACCTTCGTGTCTTTGCCAAACACCTTGGAGTGGAAGCAGATCCAGTGGTCGGAGACAAACATCCGTCCCTGGTAGAGGATGTCTTTCTGCAGGGCACAGGTGTAACCTGACAGACAGGTAAACAGCATCAGGTTACTGAGGGGAAGCTGCAAAACACTTCATTTTCCAAAGTGTTAGTTCAGTGGAAAAAAGACACATTTAACTTTTTATTTTAAAAAGATTTTATTAAACAGGTTAACTGAAGTTTAATTTTAAAGTTCACTTTTACTCGGTTACAATAAGTTGGAATTGAACTGCATTATTCCACAGTAATCGTTCTGTGCAAAAAAACATAATAAAGTTAAGCTGAAGCTATTAATGTGGCCAGCATGGACATGAGGATCAATTAAACAACAAATAAAAACTATTTCTATGTACATATAGCCATGCGAGTATTGTTTTAAGACTCGATGTGAACCCGTCCTTTAAATCAGGGATACTCAACTTGCTTTGCTCAGGAGGCCAGTTAATAACCAAACATTACTGATATTTATCAGATATCTTGCGGTGCTAACAGACGGGAACGCTGCGCTGAAGCTAGCATGTTCTGACTCGTGATGACACCTGATATTAGAAACCTGCACGCAGCAGTTTGTCACTGCACAGATCTTTGACGATAAGCTAATATGCAACTTTAACAGCCAAGGGGCATTATTGAATATTTACTAATTGGTTTAAACAAAAGAATTCCCAGTGTGAATCAATTTATTTTCACTCCTGCCACCCGGCACCCTATCGCAGGCCAGATTTGGCCCACGGGCCGTAAGTCGAGTATCACTGCTTTAAATCATCATCTAGTGTTTAACAGAAAGCTTGCAGGTATCAGATGTTCAGCTATTCTCTAATTCCTCATTCAGTATTTAAGGTGGAGCGGAGAGTTGTGATCATTAAAGACGTACTCTGTCTGAGCTGCTCGTCTTTGCTGATCTCCTTAAATATTTTATGGTACTGGCAGTTGCTCTTCGAAAGCTGAAACACACACACACACACACACACACACACAGTTACAATGCATAGTGCCGAGTGATGTGTGCATAAACATGGGAAAATGAACACAATGTGAATATTAATTATATTTCTGGAGCCGTAGAAACTACTTGGACTTGGCATTTTGTGGCATTATGAAACAACCAGGAAGCTGACAATTTAAAACATTTTTAGAATATTTTAACAAGTCTTTAGCATCAAAACAAAATCAATATCAATTAAAGTAAAGGGTTGACAGACAACTGGTATTTTAATAAATTGAAATATAAATGAAATATAAATAAGCCAGTCAGCAGAAATTATATCTGATGTCACTCAGCTGGAAAAACAACAGTTCCCATGCTGTAGTGTTTATAGGTGTAATAAAATATGTATCAGAGTTTACTTAATGACCGCTCACCTGGCTGTAGTGAGACTTCTTCCTCTCTATCTTGGAGTCTGACTCCGCCTGGACCTGCGTCAGCAGGGAGTGGTCGAAGGTCTTTGACCTGCAGACAGAGAAAAGAAATCAGTACAGATTACACCTTACATGACAGTCTGCTTGTCTGTGATCCTTTGTACTCTAATCTAAATATATTTATGACACTATTTATTATAGGTCACCAAGTAAAGTTACATAAATGAAATGTAACAGATATAATTAAATGAAACAATGAAAATCAAAGAAGCATATAAAAGATCTAAACATAAAACATAATAGACATTTATCTCTTTATGCCAGTAAAAGCAAGTATAAAAAAGACTGTTTCTGTCACAAAAAAAAAGATTTAGCGATATTTAAAGCTGCATTAATCAGTTTGTGGCCACTAGGAGGCAGAATAACATCAAAACGAGCTGACAGCTTTACACATAGAGACAGCGCACGGCGTCATACTCTGAAAGCCACGCCCACCGGAGGGGAAAACAATCGCCGCCTCAATATGCAGCCAAGCGCTGAAACACTGGCAAAATGCCTGTAGCTAGCTAAAAACATTAGATTCCAGCATGCCAGAGGGTTATTTTGGCACCCTGTGTCTCCCAGAGAGGACAAACTCA
>LKNJ01003609.1:0-44354 GCA_002120245.1 Maccullochella peelii
CAGAGTTCTAACTAGAACCAAGAGAACGGAGCACATTACTCCTGTCCTTAAATCCTTACACTGGCTTCCTGTTACTTGTAGAATAGATTTTAAAGTGCTGCTGCTCGTTTATAAGTCGTTCAATAATCTTGGGCCTAAATACATCTCTGATCTCCTTGAAGAATATAAACCCAGTAGGGCTCTTAGATCTTTAGGAAGTAGTCAACTGGTTGTACCTCGAGTCAGAACCAAACAGGGTGAAGCAGCTTTTAGCTGCTATGCTGCACACAGATGGAACTTCCTGAAGATCTCAAATGCACCCCAACTTTAGCCACGTTCAAAACTAAATTAAAAACTGCTGTTCTCCAGTGCATTTACATGACTGGTTTCTCTAGTGCACTTTCATTTCCTCTTACATCTTTTTACTGCACTGTAACTGTATTTTATTTGATCACAATTAAAATGTCCTTTTATTTTGTCTTGATTGCTTTCATTCTTATCGTTTTGTTGTGATTTTACAACCAGTGGAGTTGAGGATGGAGGTGGGTCTGTACAGAGATTGGATCCCTGAAAGGCTTGGAGCCTTTTTGGTTTTAACCAAGGTTTACGAAAACCTTGAAGGGCACGGACGAGTCCCCTTTACAGAGGTATCGAGATTCACTGAATCGGGGTTCACGGTGTTAAGTAGTTCATTAATGGATCACTAAGATTCACAAAACCTTAGAAGTTTCACAGTGAGAAGTGATCCACTGGGAGATTGCCAAGATTCACGAAGCCTGGCAGAATTCAAACGTGTGAGGTAGCCTCAAAGACACGTGCAGTTACAGGACGGCCCTTACTCATATTCCACTGCAAAAATCAGAAAATTTAATAATTAGTAACAAAAGAAAAATCATAAAGTATTATATATTATTAATCTACGAGTCTTATGACCGATTTCTTTAATGCAATTTTATTTCCTTTGTTGCATTGGCCACTACATCTTTTTACTGCACTGTAACCATTTTATGTATTTTATGCATGATTCATTTTATTTTTTCTTAAAAGCAACATAATCTGTTTACCAGCATCTCTAAAGCTCACTAATTTACAACTAACACTTTACATCTGTTTTTTTTTTTGTTTTTTGTTTTTTTAAATGCGTACAAAAAAGCAAAATGTAAAAACGACAATTTGTGGTTATTCATGTATGGGGCTGCTTCTTAGCTGGTAGCAGGAATTTTCTGGAATGTGCTCGGTTTTCGTACAGGTTAAACAAAACATGTTTAGTGAGCTTTAGAGATGCTGGGTGGCTTATTTTTTTTTTACCCTTATTAGACAGAGCACGGTTTCCCCCTGCTTCAAGTCTTTAGGCTAAGCTAAAGCTAAGCTAGTTGGCTGCTAGCTGTAGCTTCATATTCACAATACAATGAGTTGTATCGATCTTCTCATCCAGCTCTCTGCAAGTGAATAAGCACATTTCTATCTTTAATGAGATTAAATTGACATTAAAAGTTAGGGTGACAATTTCACTAACAAATGTGTACAAGAATGACATACAATTTAGAATATTTAAGCTATGGAAATAAGCAGCAGCTAATTTTAAAATCAACCAAACAAAGGAAATGTTGCCTCTTAATTCCACATGTATTTCTTTAGTTCACAGAAAGGGATTGCTTTGATACTGGTTTACTTTAAATTTGGATCTCATTTGTTGTCATTTATCTTGTTTGTAATTTTCACATTTTCACAAAAGATGACACTAAAAAGTAGTTAGTATAACTGAGATGAATGGACAGAAAGGAATAAATTAGATAAATATACTTCAAAGATCAGAAGTTTGAGAGGCCTGTTGTCTACAGGCGCCAACTCTCACACTCACTCCACCTCTTTAATACACACTGTTACATATAAACAGAGGACGGGCTAAAGAAGGCGATCAATAATGAAGCTACCGGTCCTTCCAGATCTATACAAGACCCTCAAAACTGAATCTCCTTCCCAACCTTGAGGTCTCCTTCTTTGAAAGTAAAGAATTCATTACAAATATATTCCAACATTCAAGTTCAGTCCATCCTTATAAGTAGTTACTCGTGTATTCCAGCAGCTTTGACTCTCGTGCAGCATCTCCCCCAGTCACTACTGGGTGCTATCCTCCGACTTTGAGGGTCACTCTCTGGTCTACAGCTGAACCGACTTCATCCTGTTCACTTGGATCCTGAGCAGAGAGCCCACTCTGTCTGAGGAGACCGTAGAGGAGATGCACAGCATCCTGTCCTCTGCCGGAGTCAGTGTGGACAAGATGGTCCCCACCAACCAGGATGAGACTTACTGCAGCCCCATGAGCCAGTAAACAGAAACAGCTTACTCCTGTTTCAACCTACAGGACTAAGACAGAACCACTTGGAATTTATGACATGCCACACTACTGTATGCAGTGTGTGGTGTGCCTCGCCCTGACAATATGTTATGCAAAGTCAATGAAATAAACCTGTAGAAAGAAATGCATGTTGTGCGTTTTGTCTTTATACCTACAGGGCTTATTCTGAACTACAAATGCAAATAAGTACTTCAATTCAAATAATCAGTGTTCAGCACGCACATCTTTGCGCGGTTGTTGAGGCTAAAAAATGACAACTGTGATTTCTGCCTCCTGAGGACTCACAACACTGTTTGAGCCCAAATTTTCTCTCCATCAGGTACAGAGAAATCGTTTTTCTAATGTAATATAATACAGATTTTATGTTAATATTGTTGTGAATCCTTGGGATTTGTTAAGATGCAGGTTCAGTAGTCGTAGGAGTAGGACCCAAACGCAGACATACACAGAGGCGAAAGCCATTCAAAGGTTTATCATTCCTTACTTGTAATGATGGCAGGTAGACAAGCAAGCAAGCAAACACAGGTAAGTCCAAAAACAGGAACACGGAAACTCAAGGCGCGCGGCGGCACACTGGGCACACGGGGCACACGGGGCACACGGGGCACACGGGGCACACGGGGCACACGGGGCACACGGGGCACACGGGGCACACGGGGCACACGGGGCACACGGGGCACACGGGGCACACGGGGCNAGGGCAGAGGGCAGGACACAGGACACTTCCAACATAGAAACACTGAACACATGACATCAGACAATGACCCAACAGAGCACAAAGCAAAAGGACAGGCATAAGTAGGGAAAGGCTAACAAGGGGAATCATGCACAGGTGAGTAACAGGGAACAGGTGAAAACACTCAAGGGCAGAGACACGAGGGCAGGAACACACTGGAAACCTGAGACAAGATTTCAAAATATGACCGGAAACCCCACAAAGACTATACAAGACTAGACAAATACCATGGATCCTAACAGGATTAAATTTAAACCNACTGACACCACTGACACCACTGACACCACTGACACCACTGACACCACTGACACCACTGACACCACTGACACCACTGACACCACTGACACCACATCAGACAATGACCCAACAGAGCACAAAGCAAAAGGACAGGCATAAATAGGGAAAGGCTAACGAGGGAAATCAGGCACAGGTGAGTAACGGGGAACAGGTGAAGACACTCAAGGGCAGAGACACGAGGGCAGGAACACACTGGAAACCTGAGACAAGATTTCAAAATATGACCGGAAACCCCACAAAGACTATACAAGACTAGACAAATACCATGGATCCTAACAGGATTAAATTTAAACCAGAAATGCTTTATTTATACTTCCTGCTCCTAATCTTTGTTGGGCTTCTTCTTAAAAGTGTAGATTTTCATCTCAGATTTTTATTTTTGGGGTTGAACATGAAGTTTTTATTCTGGAAACCACACTTGTGAATGTCAGTTTTTTGGAATACATTTTCTTTCACTGAACAGCCAAAATAAGAATAGCTGTTACTAATTATACACAAAAACAAATGCCACATTAAAACATGCCATTTGTTTACAACTGTAAATAGACAGTAAAATATCCGGTAAGGACTACTTTACATATGAATGAAGGATGTAGAGAATAGCTTCGGTTGTACATTTAACGGCATATTAAATTAGCTGTTAAACATGCACTTTAGACAAGTCATTAATGACTATGTGCAGATTACTGACAAAAACATTCTAGCTATCAGAGACCAAAAACATAGCAGCAGAGATACTGTAACAAACAGTTAATCAATTATCAATATTGGATTATATCAGACGACCACAGAGGCCCACGAAGAAGACACCAAAATCTGCACTGGTGTAAATAAGTTTATTGCATTAACTTTGCATGAGATAAACAGTGAGATGTACCATCACAAGCACCACAGAGCAGTCTGTAGACCTGTAGGCTGAATCTATCTCAGTCTGTTTACTGGTTCATGGCGCTGCAGGAAACTGTATCCTGGTTGGTGGTGAGCAGCTTGTCCACTCCGACTCCGATGGATGACAGGGTGCTATGCAGCTCCTCAATCGTCTCCTCAGGCAGCGTGGGCTGCCTGCTCATGATCCAGGCAAACTCCACATGCAGCACACCGAGGTCGGTGCAGCTGTAGACCAGAGAGTAGTTGTCGTAGTCGGTGGACAGCACCCAGTAAGGGGAAGGGGGAGTGTCTGGAGGTGTGTAAAGGGACAGGACAGTCAAGTGAACGCTTATCTCTGCGTATTGCCAGGTTTCAAAAATGTATATATATATATATATATATATCTTTAATGATTCTGCATCTACAGTATGGTTAAAGACAACGCTCAACTGCAGTTTAAAGTGTTGGAATAGAAATCTTTCCAGTGTCCCAGAAAGGGTTTGTAATAAATTAAGGGATCTTACCCTCAAAGAAGGAGACCAGCAGCTTGGCAGGTTCAGAGGGGTCCTTAGCCGTGGCAGAGCCAATGATGAAGCTAATGCTCCCATCAGCACTAAAAGAAACAGATGTCAAAAGATACAATTAAACTCAAGTTCAAGCTCAGGTTTTAAAGAGCCAAGCACCAATTTACAGTCATTTATTGGAAGGAATATATTCCTATTTGAAATGTATTGTTTGAGCTAATAGTTTTACCACCAGAATTAGACGTCTTAACACATTTAACTTTTACAGTCTGCACAAAGCTTAATTTTTTAGCCTGTGTAGTTAAATAGACCTTCTGTATGTCTTAGCTGTAGCTCCAAAAAGTACATTTTTGTAGTCAAACTCTTCATAAAAATACATTTTGATGACCAAATGACAAAAATATTGTTGAATTCATTAGATGTAGATGTGGGCAGAGTACTCACAGCAGCTCCCTGTTGAGGACACCAACCACTCCAGGGCTCTCCAGGCTGTAGGTGGCAGTGCAGCACTCGCCCTTCTGGAAGGAATTTGGCAGTCTCTGGATATCATACCATGTATCAAGATACTGCAGGGGAAGCACAAGGAACATAAGAGTGTGAAATTAAGTCATTGTTGATGACAAATCTTGATGCATTAAGAGGCAGTTTTTGTTTAGTGGGACAAATAGTCACCCTGGAGAGCCTACTTCTGAAATTTAAAGAAAATAAATATTAAAAACAGAATATATAGATATAAAAAAAAAAAGGTTTGGTGTTCACCCTGGCAGCATCAAAGTTTTCCTGAACAGCAGGCTTGGGGCATCTTCCTGGCATGATGACCTGAGCGTTCGTTGCCAGAACGGACAGCAAAGTGAGGGAAATTACCTGCATGGCATTCATCTTTTCTCCACTGCCTGTAGAGGACAAAAAAAAGTCTGTTCAGTTAGTAATTTAATTAACTTAAATCTTCACAAAAAAGAGACACCGGTGGAGAAATGGGGAGAATCACACCTGCCACTTGCTTACCTGTATTACCGGGTAGCCGTGAAGTTCTGAGTTTTGATGGTGTTTTTACATATATGTATGTGTTTTGCAGCCCCATCTTCCTATTTACATGTGAGGATAGTTTAAGAAAATGATGGGACGATTGGCACCTGTTCACATTGGTATTTTGTGTTTAAACAGGTGTCCGGCAGAAAAAGAGATAACTGGCAGGTTAGTGTTAGATTACTGTAGTACACAGACCTTGGCTGCTGTTGATTACAGCTTGTTAGAATTTAATTTAGAGGAGTAACAATCATTCAAAATATAATATTTTTATTAGTTATGGTACTGTACAGTGATGTAGGATAACTATAATATTATGAAAAATACAGTAGATTGTTAAAGTAATGTCAGTTGGATTAAAATATCTCAACAACAAGCACATGGATTGTCATTGTCAAATCTTGTACAGACATTCATGTTGCTCAGAGGGTGAATCCTAATGTCTTTGTTGATCCCCTGACCTTTCCTCTAGTGCGACCATGAGGTTGACATTTGTGGTTTTGAGTCAAACATTATCTACCTGCTAAACATCAGCATGTTAGCATTGTCATTGTGAGCATGTTAGCTGACGTCAGCATTTAACTCAAGGCAGTGTTGTGCCTAAGAACAGTCTCACAGATCTACTAGCTTGGTTGTAGACTTAATGATTTGAATGCACCATTTGAGTCTACACATGCATGAATCCAATGATATGGGTGACACCAGCTCCAATGATTTATATTTAACAGCCTCAGATGTTGTACCAAACGCCCTGCTAATCATTTCACTTTTCATTTCAGTGGGTTTTTCTTTTTCATTTTCTTCAAAGCACCTTGTAAAACATTTTGCAGCACGGATACCCTTTGTTTCAGATCAGGCATTTGATCAGCCCACTTGAGACTGAAACAGTCACAGGGCAAGATGTTCTTCCTTTATTGATGGAGACGTGTGAAGAGTACTTCAGCAGACTGAAAAGAAGATTACCTGCCTAAAGATACTATATACCTCAAGTATCTCACTAAAATGAGCTTAATATATTGATAAGAAAAACTCAGTTAAACCTAGAATTGTTTTTATGATCCTCTGCCTTCAATCAGAGACAAAATTATGTATTTTTTGTATTTGGTAGTTAAAATAAAATGTGTAAAAGCAGCACATTTTTACAGTATTTGTCCCCATAAAAAGACGTTCACTGTGTCAGTGGGTACTTCCTGAATATAGTACAACCAGGATCTATGGCTTTTCCAGTTATTCCAGGCATTCTTGATCCTGAAGAATCCTACTACCCGGGATCTCACGGTAATCAAGACCTAAACAAGATTTCCACCAAGCGTAAAAGACATAATGCTTCCACCTTTGTGGGATTACAGCTTTGGTACAGCTGTCCTTCGATGGGGAAGTATACAGGAAATGCAGGCGATCCGAACACCATGTTGTTGCTGTAATTAGAAGATGGATGGTGTCCGTGTCTGAACTGACTCAGTGCACTTTTAGCCGGGCCTGTTTCTCGAGGTTAAACCTGCTCTGATCCTTTCGCCTCACTGTGACTCTATAATGCTGGGTGCAAACAAGACGGACAGAAATCCCTTATAAAAAGCTTACACCTAGGAGACTCTTAAATTAGCGGTTTAGATGTCCTAATGCTCTGTTCTCTTAATTCCTAAGTCCTTTATTAGTGTTTTTGTTCCCTTTTCAGTAAAAATGATCAACCTAGTTGTCTCCTAGATAGATATGTTCCTCCACTGTTTATGTATAGTGATTGTAGTAATTATACTAATACTAATAATACTACTACAACTCAGTGTTACCACTACTCTCTCCATAGCTATACAGCTTGTACAACTACAAACAGCAACTTTAACTATTAATAACATTAATAATATATTGGATTATGGCATATCTATCAGCACATAAAGATATGTATGAGGTAAATTAGAAAGTTTACAGTTTTTGTCAAATGTTCTGCTCAATACATTTCTTGGTCACAGTTCTTTAATAACCAAATTCAAGGGATCCTTAAAAATATATTTAATGTAAAAAACAAAAACAAACAAATATTTATATCATTATCAGATTTTTTTAAATTCTCAAATATTGGTACCATGTCTCAAAAATCCAGTATTGGTTGAGTCCTAATTATGATAATGATACTAAACATAATGATGGTGATGTCAAAATGCAATTTTGCATTTGTGCTTTTAATTTCATTTGTTAAAATTGTATTATTTTATTTTAATCAGTGCATTTGCCTGAGGTAATGTCTTTTGTAATGCACTTTTAAACTTTTTTCTTTATCTGAATAAATACACAGGAAACACAGTTTAGTTTATTTACATAATTATGAAATAAAAACAAAACAGAGATTATAGTCATTTTTTACATATGCTATGTATTAGGACCTTTGTATGTGACTGAATACTGGCCTCAGCTTGTGAAATGTATGGTATTGATTATTGGATGACTCTCTGGTTGTAATGGAGTATTTTCAAACTGTGGTATTACTTAAGTAATTATTTTATTCTTCCTCCACTGTGTTTTCCTCCAACAAACAAAACACATACATCCAGCAGCAGGTCACAGGAGAATGACTCAGTTCATTCAGGCTAATGGTCGGACCACAAGTATGTAACAGCTCTGTGCAGCTCTGGTGTGCAGAACAGCATCTCTCCACACGCACACAGCTCTTAAACTATGAATTAGGCCACAGCAGCATGGTGCCACACCTGCCTGCAATCAATAAGAAGATGAGGCTACTGTGAGCACCTGATCAACACACCTGGATGACTGAAGAGTCGGGAAACTTCACCTTCAGCCACACTAACACATTTTTGTGTCTGTGTATTTGTGCTGCAGCATGCTGATGAGACCTAAAGCCTGAATTTGGTGTAATGGATCCATCCTGCCTCACATCAAAGGCATAGTTGTGGTGTAATGTGTAATGTACTGTAATGGTGTGGTGTGGTGAGTGATTTCCTGACTCACATTAGACCCCTCAATGTCACAGTGTGTACCAAAGCATTGTTGATGACCAGGTGCAGGTCTTCATGTCCATAAATGTGTCAGAGAGATACCTGCAGAATAATGAGCAGTATAGTACTCATCATGGGAAGATAATTTGGGGAAACATGACCGTGACTTCAGTTTCCTCCTGACCTCAACCCAACGTGGCACCTTTTTGTATGAGGTGAAATAGGCAGTTCAAAGAATAATTTCATAGATGAAAGATGAAGTGTAGTGACCTCAATTATTTTATCAGGTCAAGATAAACCAAACTATTCTACCCAGCTGATAAAAAACACACATTTGGCACAACAAGCAACAGGCTGCATTCAAACAAGACAACAAGAAAACCTACAGCCATGCTTAGCTGCTCTCTGAGGCTGACTAGGCACTGATACCTTAAGCTAAATGCTAATATGAGCACGCTAACATCCTCACGATTACAATACTAACATGCTGATGCTAAGCAGGTATAATGTTCACCATCTTAAGCGTATTAGCATGCTAATATTTGCCAATTAGCACTAAACACAAAGTACAGCTGAGGCTGATGGGAATGTCATTAGAGAATAATGCCCCTTATTTAATATAAATCATCTATAGGACGCTGAAAAATGTACTATTCCAACACTAAATTGTGGTTGTGTCGTCTTTACAGATAGATATAGCAATACAGAAGTTTTAAAAACTTGCAATAAGAATTTTGAGCTAAACACTAACGTCAGCATGCTCACAATGATAACTAATGACTAAACTAATGATGACTAATATGCTCATGTTTAGCAGGTATAATGTTTACCATGCTCACCATCTTAGTTTTAATCTAAGTATTTTGTCATAAACCAAAGTATTGCACAAATTAGAATTTGGACCCAATGATGGTGCTAGATGAAAATTGCCAAAAATATACAGCACTTAAATAAACTTAAAAACTGCTTTACAAAAATAACATTAAAAATAAGTAAACCATAAAAATGAATATCAGGTCATACACACATGCATGTACTGTACATGTACAGTATTACATACCTACATATGCACATAAATACACACATGCAAACACGTCACCCAAATTAAATAAGTTAAATAAATAAAATTAGAAGAAATTATCTAAAATGATCTTAAAGTTGAGTCAACACCTCTCTAAAACAATTTCAACAGAAACTGAACATTATAACCTTTGTGAAGGGAGGATTTACTGCAGGATTGTTGTATTACACTGCAATAGTTTTCACCTGGTGTACCTAATAAACTGAGTGTACTGTATTTGTGCATGTACATAATAAATCTCTCTCATAATAACTCTCCAGGAGCTCTTTGCTGTCCTGCAGACTGTAGAAGGAGATAAAAACACCACACACACCCCCACCCTTCATATCATGTCTGCTGTTTAGCAAAATGACTACTCAGCTCAACAATTGTGCACACCTTGCTGCCCACCAGGCATTAAGGAAAACATCATTCAGAGTAGTGCCCATGCTGTAAGCGGTTGGTGAGCACAAACTGTCAGATTAAGAGGTCTGAGATCCGGCCAACATTTAGTCGGATTTCTAGCAAATTACCAACAAGCATGTTTGGGTCAACCCTTTGGCACCCTGGAGAGTGCAATACTTCTGACACCCAAACTAGACATGTGAAGAAAAATAAAAACAAGGCTGATCTGTTGGATTTTTGAAGTCTGCAACCAGCATCATGTGGCTTCTCTGCATGTGGCCACAGAGCAGTTAAGGAGGGGTTGGCCATTTTGCCACTGGAAAAGGAAGCTAAGCATTTAGGTGTCTTAACCATGGTCTAAAGTGCTAACAAGGGATTAGTGAGGTAAACGTTGAAAGAGGTTTAGCACTCCATGCTTAGGACGAGTGCTGCTTCAGTAATTACACATCAGTTGCAAGGTGCAGCAAGCAGTTGGATGGGAGATCATAGTGATGTCAGGACAGGGAGGGAGGGCTTACCACAGGAGATAAGGCCAGCTAATGGAGATGAAATGAATCAGTATTTAAAAGGTCTTTTTTAGTTAAGGCAGTTAGCTGGCAGCAGACTGCACTCAGACCATTTGGCTGGTTGGTGGGAGGCCATTTAGTTGGAAGTGAAAGAGGGACAGTAGAGAGGCAGGTTCTGTGAGCTGTGCAAAGGTTTTTTGTTTACATTTTTTTACTTGTGTATACACCTGAATTGGGACAAAACCAGTTTCAAGCTCTGCTCACTGGTGTGAACTTGAAGGTAAGTCCATTAAAACTTCCTCTTTCAGTATTTCCCACTCTCCTCTTCCATTTTTCCACTGTATGCTTCTCTTTGTGACTGATTTGTTTTCGGTTGTATTTTAGTTGTTGTAAGTCACATTTACGCTGCATTTATTCTTGTAAAAGCACAAAATCTACTTAGTTTATTCTTAAGTAGACAATATAAGTGTCTGATGCTTCAGTATGTGATCAGAAATTACATTAACAACCTTAAAATCAATGCACATATCTGAGTATTTGCATCGCAATTTTATAAAGATGCAAACATATTAAATTGTAACTCTTGCATGCATAATGTTAGCAATAAACTAAATAAAAGGCTACTGATCCCTCAGTGAGTGATTAATCTAAGGGGCCAATGCGATTAGAGGAACAACCTTGAAATCTGTGTAATTAACCTAATAATTAGCCCAGATTCTGTAATGACATGAAAATAATGCTAAAATACATTTAGTATTAGACTTCTTATCAACTTGTGTAGACACAAGATGATTTGTGTCTACATTATACTCTATATTTATATATTACTTTAAATTTATATTTAATTGTATCCTTTCAATCACCGTCTTTTTCAACACTTTGCCATGAGCTTATGACACCAGAAGTAATTCTTGAATCAATACAACCTGCAGCTCTCCACTTACGACTCTCATAAAATCTAATCTGCTTCATGCAACTGACAGAATATACATGGCTTTAGCATGTGTTTGTTGTGTGAGGGAGGATTAGGAAGGACTAGACAATACTTCTGTCTTGTCTGATATGACCTCCTCAGGGCTCCATCTAAGTCGTCAGCAATTTTCCCCTTTAATTCATTCTTGTAATGAGATTAACCAGGCAACAGCAAATCCAAGGAGTCCAATCCCAGGATTTGGCAGCTGCGTTGTGGCCTCAGCTCGTTAAGGAAATATGACAACCTCACCTGTAATGACAGTTTCACCCACAAAATGCTGAAGTCACTTCCAAATGTCCTTATGATATTCCGAAGATTGCCAAAGAAGTTTGAGCAAGGTCAGGTGTGAACATGTGTTACAGCAGCATACGTTAAGTCTCAGCATAAGTTAAACAAAACCTAATCAAAGTGTTAGCTATGATTGAACAGGCCTCACAAAGAAGTCCCTCCAAATGGCTCAAGTTTCCACAAGCCTCGCCCCACTTTGTGCCTCTCACGTATTACAAAGGAGTCTCAGAGCTAAACATCCAAATTTACTGAAAAACAACACTTTACCCCCATTCTGAAGGTATTTACAGACTCTGGATTTAACCATCTGGATGAAAAATTGTTCTGCCCGCTGCACAATAGAGAAGATTTTTAAAACTTTTCCCAAGTTGCTATTTCCTAATCCAAACAAAGATTGTAGCTGGAAATGACATACTTCCTTGCTCAATTAGCACACTGAAGTGAAACATAATTAAAAATATTATTATCAGTTACCTTATCAGCAAACCTTTCGTACTTTAAGGTAGATTTATTTTGTAGCTTATCTCTTATATTTATGGTACTTTGTGTAGTTTAGTTTGTTTCTTATGTGCATGTTGGTTTTATTATTATATGTTGTGTTGAATGTTGCACTGCGAGCTCACCAAGGCAAGTTCCTAACGTCTGTTGTATTGCCAATAAAGTTAGCTCAACTCAACTCAACTCATTGGCATATACTGATGTTTCTTTCCAATGTTATTATAATTTCATTCAAAATAACACGTCAATATCTTTCTTATGTTTTACGAAAGGAGTAAGCACATACATGTCAAGAAAATACAGCCACAACTTGAGAAATGGTTTAAAAATCTTTTGTTATCGTGCAACAGACCAGTCCAGATGGTTAGAAATACCTTCATAAGTGTTTTTCAAAGATCAGCACATATTTATTTTTGGAAAACTGGAGGCTTAGCTCTGTGACTCGAATGTAATGCTAATACATGGGAGACACAATCTGGTGCTAACACAGACCTCTCTTCTCTTTTCCTGCCGCTAACAGCCTGCAGCAGTTTGTGGTACTATTTTGTCTGAACTGTTTCTGTAGAGGCTCGGGCATCAAACTTATATTTCTTGGTTTACATTTAATTTAAGTAGGTACACTGTTCATTGAAGTGACAAAGTCTGATCATCTTGAAACATGTAAAGTTGTTTACAGTATCACACATTTACAAGAGTAAATCATTAATTCCCAGTTGAGAGAATGTGAAGGCGATAATACATTACACAAGGCCCTGAAGCTCAGGGCTTAGAGCCCACTTAGGAATTATAGAGACATAAATGTTAAAATACATTTCTTCTCATTTGCTGATGCTGGCTGTTATGACATTGGCAGAAAAGTGGAGGTGGAGGCAGGGTGCATGTGTTCGCGCCACATAGCTCCACATAAACCGATTGCATCCCCAGATTTATCCCCAAGGTGTTTTTAGGACATCCTGGGAGCTAATGGAGGCTAATAGGCTTAGCACTTAGGGTGTATTGTCCGGGATGCTTACAGGCAAGGTTTGCTGAGGGTAAAACTCTAAACGTGCGGATTACTTCCAACACATCCCTTTAAAGTGCTGTATAGCCAGGACTTAGCTAATAGGATCCTGGGGGTAGCGGGGGCCTGGGAAGGTGGGGATGGGGGTTGGACGGGCGGCCAGCAGGGCGGTCTGCAGGCAGGTCAGCAGATGTAGCTAGCAGACTGTTGCAGGACTAATAGGGATTACAGCCCTCAGATTAGATGGGCTTCAGAGGGAACTTGAGTGACTGTGGATAATGCACAAGGCCTCTGGGCAAATGTTATGGCAGGGTTTGTCTGGGGGAGGGGACGGCAGAAGAAACATACAGTGTGCACCCACACACTGACAAACATATCAATCAAATACAATTGTGATCAATATAATATCATATGAAGAGGTGGATGGTGAACTTGTGTGCAGTGATTCAGATTAATCTGTCCAGACGCATACTGCACACAGGTCCTGGATTAGCAGAACTGGATTATTGCGCTGTCGTTTACAGTATCATATATTGTAATGGGATTTCTGCAATGTTGAAGGCTAGTTGGAGGTGTTTAAGTCGATTGTGATTGTGTACACAAGCTGCTGGCTCAGCCAAGAACAATGTGGCCATTTGGGGTGTATATGTGTGTATGAGTGTACGTGTGTGTCCTTTCATTACTATACTTGCAAGGACCAAATGTGCTTGCAAGGATAGAAACATGAGAAAAATAGTCCAAAAAAAGGACAATTTTTGCTGATATCACGTTTTAAGGGTTAGGATTTGGATTTAGGTGTTTAAGTTTAGGATTAGGTTTACACTACGGTGAGGGGTGAGGGTTAGGGTTAAAGTTGGTTTAAGATTAATGCTTAATGCTAGGGTGGAGGTAAGAGGTGGGAGTAAGGGGTCAAAGGCATGAATTAGGCCAGTGTGTGTGTGTGTGTGGACCCCATATTGGCAGAGGTTTTTTATATATATTTTGGCAGTCTGTCCTAATCTCAACAAAGATGTTTCATTGTCACAGCTCTGCCTCAATAAAAACACCACTAACCTGGCACAGTACATTGTCTGCAACAACAAAAATCCTCTATGCTGTAAAAATTAAGTTTGATTGGTAGAATAAAATATGTTTTGCTATGTGTGTGATGACAAAGTCTAGTGACAAAATGTTTGTTGGTATTGCTTCAGTGACCATCAACAGCTCTTTAATGTATAGATATCTGCTGCCCCCTAGTGGCAGTAATGAAAATGACTGAATGTATACGTCCATTGTATAGTAACCACTTGTCAAAGTAGTTCCAGTTTGTAGGAATGCAGCTCTTGATTTGACACTCTCTTTATACTTGGAGGTCAAAGGTCGTGTGTGTGTCATGACCCCACGGGAGCAGCTGAGGAAGATGACAGCGCTGGGAGAGCAGGGGGCTTTGGACGAGAAGCACTGGTACCGCCTGGTCAATGGCATGTCAGCTGGAGGTAAGAAATAAAAACACAGAGGACGAAGCAACATAACATAAAATATAAAAGGAGTCCAAGAAAAACGTAGAACTCTAATAAAAAATTAGAGGTGCAGAACTTAAGACAACCATAAGAATGTGTATAAAGCTGCAATCTGGAGCGCCAAACTGGTTAAACCAACTTTGTGACCTCGTCTGCCCCGTATTGATTTTAGTGGATTGTTACCTGCTGCAGTCTCCAGCTTTCACAGTCAGTGAATGTCTCAGGAATTGTGGATAAACCGGCTTCCCAGTGACCTTTGGTGCTTTCTCTTCTCTCGCAGAACTGAGGCAGAGACAAGAGTTGATAATGAGGAACCAGATGGCCATGGCTCCACAGATCCTCGCCCAGGGGCAGCAGAGGTTACAGGGGGTCCCAGCACAGTTCGAACCTCGCTTCATGGAGAGGTCTGTACCTAGATTCACTCTTAAAACTGAAACAGTAGCTCTCTGGTGAAGGGCACCCCTGAGAATTGTCAGTTAAATGTGCATAAAGGAAGAAGACATGGCTACTCGAGAGAAAAATCTGATGCACTTTTCTGTACAATGAAAATGTTTTTATTGAGGCCAAAATATACCTTAAATAATAGTTATTAAAGATGCAAACAGCTGATTATCTGTTTGAATGTCTGTAGATGACTGATTTTCCATGCTTTTCTGTCATCAGGGAGCTGGTTCCCAACACCGAGATGGTAGCTTCTGATGCCAGACAGATGCACATGGGACCTCACCTGGGTCCACCTCTACCTCCACACACCAACGTCATGGCTGGGAGAGCGTTCCCTGGAGCAGGTGAGCACGGCCAGATGCACATTCATTGCCTGAGAGAATTCCCAGCCTGTCTGTAAGGAACGTGAATGTGCATTAACAGCCCATCTCTCTCTTTTTCTTTCTCTCAGCCGGCTATGGCTTCTTGCACTCGGAGCCCATGGAAACAGTTGCTCGGCGACAGGAGCTCATTCACAAGCAAAACATAGCCAGGTAGTGTGTGCAGACATTCCACCTACACACAGGTCTGCACGGTGGTGGAAGAAGTACTCAGATCATTTACTTAAGTAAAAGTAGCAATACCACAGTGTAGAAATATTCTGTTACATGTAAAAGTCATGCATTCAAAATCTTACTTAAGTAAAAGTACAAAAGGATCAGCATCAAAATATACTTAAGTACCAACTGTAAAAGTAGTCATGCAGAATGGCCCCTTTCAGAATTTTATATATNNAATATCATTGGATTATAATTATTGATGCATTAATGTATAAGCATCACTAATGTTGCAGCTGGTAGCTTAATCCATAATAATGTAAAATGTATTAGTTGATTTATATTTTGTATTAATAATCAGAGTCTGCAAAGTAACTGGTAACTAAT
Organism: Maccullochella peelii; assembly: GCA_002120245.1. Taxonomy (NCBI): domain Eukaryota; kingdom Metazoa; phylum Chordata; class Actinopteri; order Centrarchiformes; family Percichthyidae; genus Maccullochella; species Maccullochella peelii. The sequence continues at coordinate 16,333 of LKNJ01003609.1, forward strand.
GTTGTCAAATAAATGTAGTGGAGCAAAAAGTACAATATTGGCTTCTAAAATGTAGTGGAGTGGAAGCATCAAGTAGCACAAAATGGAAATACTCAAGAAAAGTACAAGTACCTCAAAATTGTACTTAAGTACAGTACTTGAGTAAATGTACTTAGATACATTCCACCACTGGGTCTGCATCACATGTTGCTGAATAAAACAGACATTTCATGCATTGTCAGACTTTATTCAGTCCGCTCTGCTTCAACAAAGTGTGATATGTGGTTCCATCATCATTGTTGTACAAATATGTGTAATATTTGTATCTAATATTTGTGTGTGCTCCTGTTTAGAATGGAGATGAACGCCATCCTGCATCAGAAGGAGCTGGAGAATGCCCACCAGAAGGGACTTATGGGAATGGATAATCCCATGTCGTACCCTTCCAACCCCATGGCGTTCAGAGGTCGTCAGCGCATGCCAGACGGCCATGAGGTCTTTGTCCACCGTCCCACCCTGGATGAACTGCACTCCAACAGCATACTCATGTCAGCCAGCCCTTACCCACCAATCAGCACGCTGCACAGAGAGAGGGGGCGCAGGGCCGGCAGGAGGCCGACCGCTCACAAGAGCGCAGAGAGCCATGTGGCCAACCTGAAGGGCCAAACTGAAGATAAAAGTGTAGAGCAGAGTCCGGGAGCCACATCAGGGGAGGAGAAAGAGGTGGAGGCAAAGGGGGACATGGGAGAGGAGTGCGCCACCACCAAGACGCATCATCAAGCGAAAATGGACTCTGACCTCGCCATAGGAAGCAGGAAGAACTACAAAGAGGGGGAGCCATGCCTGCGTAAAGCCTGTGTGAACAGTCAAGATGGATGCTCAGATGTGGCCAACAGTGGCACAAATGATAAAGACATATCGAGCCAATGTTCAGCTTTCCAGGAGAAATTCATGTATCCCTCCGGTGGTGGAGTGCTTGCAGGCATGCCTTACATGTTCCCAGTCCCTGGAAATGGTTTCCTTCCACCTGGTGGGTTTAAAGATAGATGACAATATATTCTTTTAGCAAGTTAATTTAACATGTATGTTACAAGACCAACAAATGATGTATGTCATTATTTTTTCCAGGTCCACCTAATCTCTTTCTAAATGGCGATGAAGTGTCCGAAGATGTAAGGAAGTGGACAGTGAATGATGTTTACAACTTTATCAACAGTATTCCCACATGTTCAGAATATGCTCAGGTTGGTTCCTACCGTTTTCTGTAACTTTCTTCTTCTTTATTCTTTCTGTTGTGTCTAATGTTTGTGTGATTTCAGATGTTCAAGGACCACATGATTGACGGGGAGACCCTGCCCCTCCTGTCAGAGGAGCATCTACTGGACACACTGGGGCTCAAGCTGGGACCAGCTCTTAAGATCCGCTCACAGGTAGGACACACAGACTGACTGAGCCCTGAAAATTCACAATCAAGTAATAAAAGAAAGAAATATCAAAGCTTGACCTCTATAAAGACGGGATGTGTGCTACTTTAAAGTAGTTCAGGAATGCCTGTGCAATGCTACAAAACAACTCTTCCATAAATGGAACATGTAAAGCTTGTTGTGGCCTCTGTTCGTCTTTGATCAGATATGCAGGTTTTTGAGACTATATTATATGGACATTTTAAGTCAAATCAACTTTATTTATAGAGCCCAAAATCTCAAGTCACAAATTTGTCTAATTTGCCTCAGTGGGCTTTAAAATCTACAACATCCTCTATCCTTAGACTCTTCAATTTTGGGTAAAAAAAAACAACCCTTTAACATGCAATAGATAGTGGGATATGCATGCAAACAGAAGTAGCAATAGTAAATGTATAATATGGAGAATCATAATGACAATATTAGGCAAATAAACTACAACTATATAATATTAATTAAACTAGATTTTACCTGATTATACCTAATATCATACGCGATAGAGTAAAATAGGCCTTTGTTCACAGCAGACATTTTGTCTTCACACAGTCACAGTAGGAAAAGCACAGGTGTTACTAAGATAATTGTATTATTAATTGTAAGTGTAAAAGAGGCCTACGGAGGAACTTTATTCTGATTGAATTGTGTTGATGATTGCAGCACTTCCTGTCCTCTACAGGTACATAATTTCTATAGAGACTGACGCATTTGCAAGCAACAGATGCAATTAATAATTACATTTCTTTATCCTCCACAGGTGTCCAGGCGCCTGGGCAACATGATGTACATGATGAACCTGCCACTCTCCACCGCCACCCTGCAGGCCACTCCCGAGAAGCCCGGGGACCGCTCACCGGAGATCGGCTCCCCTGTTAACTGCAACAGTGAGGAGATGATGGCGAGTCCAAGAGACCCTGATGTCCTCAAATCCACAGAGCACCTTCACGAGACAGAAAACAACTCTCCTCCATCTGCCAGCAATGAGACAGCCTGATAATGCGGACAGATGCAAACCTAACCTGCACCTACAGGACAACACGGCACTACCTGAACTCCTGCTGCCACAGTGGTGGATTTGTTTACATAATGATTAACTGGATTAAATATGCTTTTTAAAAAATATTTGCTACCTGGTCGTTTAATGCACAGGTTCACACTAGGCACAGGCATCTGAATATTTCTATTTTACACACACACCATTTTTTTTATTTATATATACACATACACACACAAATGTTGTATGTACAACACCTGGAGTGAAACTTATGTGGATTTTGAATTATGAGATGATTTTTCTTTTCAGGCCTGATTGTAGCTTAAAAGTTAATTATTTTAAGCTGTTAAGTGTCATTTCTCCAGTAGGCCTGCAGAAGGACTATAGAAATCACATGGGAATGGTTTTACAATGGAATAATTTAATATCCAAGTGTTTTCGATTGAGATGTTTGATACCTTTTTGCATTTGTTGGATTGTAAATAAAGTGTTTTTCTACATGGGAACCTGCAGTAGCCTACTAACTTCATATCATGGTAAAGAATAAATAAGTGAAGGTCAAGAATCACATATTTTAAGGAAATAACATATAGAGTGCTGGAAACTGGCAAAACCTATTACCTGGATTAGCCTCTTTGTTAGGGTGTGTAGGTGGTAGCAGGAGAAGGACCCAAAAGCAGACAGCAGCGAAGGCTCCAAGCAGTTTAACACATTTATTCAACTCACAAGTGTAGACACTGGCAGGCAAGTCCAAATACAGATAACTCAGGAGCACCATAAATTCATCCAACTCAAGAACATGAAACGCCGCACAGAGCACACAACTCATCCAACACCATAACATAGGTAACAAAGCAAAAGGGCCAGTATAAATAGGAGGGGAGCAAATGAGGGAAACAGAGGCAGGTGCGCAACAAGACACAGGTGAACATAATCAGTAGACAATCAAGAGACAAGACAAAAGTATGCATTTGAATTAGTACCGTGAATCTACACACTCTGATACAGTAGGTGGCGAAGAAGAAGAAGCAACAAGACAAGGGGAAAACACTAGGACAGTAACACACAAGAACCAAGACAAACTTCAAAATAAAACAGGAATAGAGGAAGTGTCCACAAAATCATACTAAAAGTCCAGATCGTGACACTCTTTAAATACATCATCCTGTTTTCAAGGCGTCCTGACAAGTCATTACATTTCAGCAACTAGTGAATGGTAAATATACTATACTTATATACAACTACAAAATATACTTAAGGTACCAGAAGTAAAAGTACTCAGTATGCAGAATGGCCCATTTCAGAATAATTATATCACTGGATTATAATTAGTGATGCACTGATGTGTAAGCATCACTAATGTTGCAGCTGGTAAAGGTGGGGCTATTTTCAGTTACTTTATATATTGCTGGGTAGCTTAATCCATAATAATACATCATTATTTATTAGTTGATTTATATTTTGTATTAATTAATAATCTGAATCTGCAAAATAACTAGTAACTAAAGGTATAAAATACATGTAGTGGAGTAAAAAGTACAACATTTGCCTCCAAAATGTAGTGAAGTAGAAAATGGAAATACTCAAATAAAGTACAAGTACCTCAAAATTATATTTGTACTTTATTTACTGTAAATAAAATTTAAAGGGACTTAGTAATATTATGATACACAATATATGCATGAAAAAAGATTCGGTTTCAAAAGAATTCCCAAAAAGCCTTTGAGGAGAGATTGTTTGGTTAGTTATATAATTTATGAATGAAATTTACATTTTTTTCCAACCGTTAATCGGTTAGTCTCGCGATACTACACATTCTATGCGCGTGCGCAGCCTCGCGGACGTCGGAGGAGCTGAGTTGGAGGATCATGGCGGAACGCAAGAGGCACAAGAAACGGATCCAGGTAACATCACTTAATTCATAAAAATTACTGTCCGCGCAAGTTGACGGACAACAAATAAAACCCAGGCGCTGGCTTACAACCTGTTGCGTGATGTTTGTTAACTGCAGCATCCTCGTGGCGAGCCGGTAACAGGCGGCAGATGAAGCTAGATGATGGCTAACGGTAGCTAGCATTAGCTGGCTAGCGAAAACAAATATTAGTGTTTGTATTTTGATAAGACATTTCCGAGCCAATTATCCTTTCCACCAGCAGCACTCACACGCTGGTCTACATATCTAAACGGTGTTGTAATTGTCGGACAGTGAGTTGTCTCCCCACCCAGCCGTTTTTGTTCTTATTGAACTGGCTGTAAACGTTTTCTGGCTAAGCTGCGTCAGCTCAAACCAAGACGTGTTTACATAACGTGAGGCAATCTGCGGGAATTTAAATTAATGAGTCAACACTGTGCAGGTAGCAGCAAGGTAGTCTTGCTTCACGGGCGCTTTAAAGACCAGAGCATTGATTTCAGTTAAAGCAACAGTTTGTAGAGTGACTACAGGTTCAGTCAACTTACACATAATTCCAATGCATGTTTAAAAACAATCAGTCTTAGTAGTTTGATTTTTGGATCCCAAGCCTTTTCCAAAAACAATACACATTTCTGATCTGTTAGTATCATCATAGTCAGACACTGATGGTCAAAATAAGTCCCCTGGAAATAACATTTGAAGAACAGGCTCCCATTGATGGATATAAAGATAAGCCAAAACTCTGGTTGGAGTCATTTTGATTTACTATGATTGTGTGCTAGTTTCATACTATAAACTAATTCTAATCAGGTTTTGTTGTGTGGTGAAACTGGAAAGGGGACAAAATATAAAATACTCATAAATGTCTATTCATAGTAATAAAAAAGATTTTTTTTCGATTTTTGAGTGTGATTTTGATGATCACTGTTGTTACACAAAGGAAATAGAAGGGCAGCTCACAGCTGGTAAAAATAAAACAGATTAAACGTTTTGTGTAGTTGGCAGTGTTTAATTCCCTGTTAGTACAACACTGTTAAATATGTTGTATAGTAGTGCGAAAACATGCTATAGAGATTATTATAGTACATAACCTATACAGTTAGTATGTAGTATGGATTTGGGACACAGCAATAGTGAGTGGGATTACTAAAATGAACTCTTTTCACTCCATGTGTTGTAATTGTAGATGAATGAAAATGTTGAATTTGCCTATTCAAGGCATCAGGCCGACATTATAATATAGTTCTCTCGTGTGTGTTCAATTTCAGCTGCATAACAACACACACCATTGAGTGGACCACACCTAAAGAGGCCTGTTTGTTACCAACATCATCGCTCTGCATTACACAACAATTGTTTCTTTTTTTGGCCACAATTTCTCTTGAATACTTAAATATCTGTTAAAATAGTTTTAGAAATGTTTAAATCAATGTAGACTAAATATTAGCCCATTTTGCATTACACCTCTCAGTGTAAGACATTACAATTCAACAGCAGCACAAACTACAGCCTCCAAAATGACCGTAAAGTTGAATCAACACCTCTCTAAATCAGTGTAAACCAAAACTGAACATTATAACCTTCATGAAGGGAGGATTTGCTGCAGGGTTGTTGTATTAGACCGCATTAGTTTTAGCTAGGTGTACCTAATAAACTGGCAACTGAGTTTAGCTCTCTTGTCTGTTTGAGTTCAGTTGCATAACAACACATACTGTTATCTCCTTTATTAGCATACCACAGCCAAAAGGAACTTGTTTATTACATCGCCTCTCTAACTTGCACTGAATTCCTCTTTATTTTTCGAAATCCATTTGATTGCACTTAATAACAACATTAAAGGATTGACATGGATTTGAAGTCAAGACTATTTCCAAGACTATTTCCCAACAGGCCTGCAATAATTAAATCCTACCTCCATGAAGGTTATGATGTTCAGTTTTTGTTTAAGGTGTTTTAAAAGATTTTATCCACTCCATTTAAATCTATAAGGGTAGACTAAATATTAGAAACACCTCCCAGTGTAACTCAATATACAGTAGTTCAGCAACACCACATACTACACTGCACTAGTGGCTTCACTTCATAAGGTTCATGTAGGAAGGATTTATTGCAGCGCTGTTGTTGCATTAGACTACATTACTTTGAGGTAGGTGTTGCTAATAAACCACCCAACTAAATGTAGGCTTGTGCATGTTTGAGTTCAGTTGCATAACAACACATGCTGTTATCTCCTTTATGAGTGGACCACAACTGTATAACACAACACTTATCTCTTTTTTTGACATTATTTCTCCGGATTATTCATATGCCATTTTCTATTGTGTCTTACAGCATTCAAGGGTTAAGTTTGGTTACATATCTAGCCAAAACTGTTACATTTTAAAGCACCAGTACTTCGGTCTTTGTGTGTGGAGCACTAGCAATCATTCTTCACATACTCTGGCTGTGACCAAAACCCGAGAGCTGCTTGCTTAGAAGAGAGCGGCTAATCCTCATGTGATCAAGCCAGGTAGATCATATAGACGGTGACAGGGGACTTTCCATGTTGGGGTCTCATGTAACTGAGCTATGTGACGGATACCTGCTTCTTTAAACAAAGGCTTGTTTGATGGCCTCATCTTCCTCATGTTGCTGGCTGGAGCCAGCTGGACTGGATGAAGCAGCACTGGATCTTATTGTGCTGATGCTCTTGTTCCCTCTGTGTTGGCATGTGGTTCAGTGCTGCTGGCAGCCAGTGCAGATGTTGTGAGGAGGGAGGAAGAGGATTTGGCCACTTTCTGTTATTGCTACAGATGAACATCTACAGTATATGAAACTGGATTTGCAAAGTGTACCAGTCTCTAGAGGTGGAGACACTTTGCAGGCTTTTATTCACCCACTTAGATTTCAACAAGTTTCGGTTACCTCTCAGATAGGATCACAAAAATGAAACTTTGGAGATTTGTGCAAAGTAGATTGTTTTTTGTGTAAAGCAGAAAGTACATTTTCAAACCCTGCAGATACAGCTATTATGGTCATTTTGTGATGAAGGGACAGTAGAATATTAATGATTGACCCTTTTGTAATGTGAACTTGGTTGGGTAAAATTAAGGACCTGATAATGCCATATGACAATAGAAATTTATACTTTTCACACAGAGGGATTTCTGGTTGTATTAGGTTGTGGCGGGCAGTTTTGGAAATAAATAAGCAGGGTTGTTTTATGGTAATATGTGGCATCAATACAATGAAGTACCTTTGTTTGTCAGGTATTTCATTCACTGGATTAGGCAAAATAGACATTTAAATCAGGTCATTTATTATAGTGTAATGCAGTGCTGAAGATACAAATACAATTTTTGTGAAGTACATAATGTTAATTTGTTGAGTGAGTCAGTCACAGATGTGTTTAACTTTATAATCAGTTTTCAATGTGGCCATAGTTTGTGGTGTTGTATTGACAAAATATCAGGTATACCTTAGTATAGTATAGTCTATCAGGTATACAGTATAATACAATGTGCAGTACAGCAACATTGCAAGTTAGTAGTACAAGTATTTTGTACAGGGTTATAGCATTGTGTTTTACAACAGGTCTTCCTATATCATAATAAATTGTCACATTTTTCTTGATATGGAGAAGATGTTCTCCCTGATTGATTTAAAATAAAATATTGATTCTGTACTTAAGAAGTAGTCTGTGAGCTCATTGGCTTGTTACAAACTTCTGCTTATACGTCACTGGCTGTTGTAGCTGCTCTACAACAGTTTAATAGGAATTCGTATAATTTGTCGAATTTGCAACATAAGTAAATTTAGGTTAGTAAGAGGTCTGTAATGTTGGAGATTTGATCAGTTCAAACTAGCTGTACAATTTGCTATTGGTTGTATGCTGGTAGTTCAATTCCAGAATATGTTTTATTTTATTGTACCAGCTGGGAGGACTGTGTGTGTGTATTCATCTGTGTGTTTGTCTGTGCCCTGCAGGAGGTGAGTGAGCCCACTAAGGAGGAGAAGGCGGTGGCCAAGTACCTCCGATTCAACTGCCCCACCAAGTCCACGAACATGATGGGCCACCGAGTCGACTACTTTATTGGTTAGTGCTCAGCTGTGTGATGGGAGGCAAAACACCTAGGCAGCGAGAGTTTTGTGTTCGAATACAAGAGATAGTTGTGTTTACTGAAGAGTTAAATTCTTAAACAAATGTTTTCGCTGCAGACCTGCTCCTCCCACACAGTATTTGTCTTTGTCTTGTTCTGTGGCATGGTGGACGAAATTTGTTAGTTTAAGGAAATGCTCTTTGCTCAGTAGCTGTAGAATAGGGTATGACTGCTGAGGCCGTAAACAAGTGTCATTTCTTTGCCTTGTCAAATAAAGGGATGAGTAGACATTTCTAAAGCGGCTGTGATCAATATTTTTACAACAACAAGGTATCAAATGACAATTTTGTGAATGGGGGTCGCTCATAGTGATGAATCTACAGATAATTATCACCTGAATCTGCAGCTCCCCTCGGCTTTAGTGTTTCAGCTCATTGTCCATAAGTTTACTGTTTTGGTTCAGTCTCACTCACTGCTCTCATCTCGTCGTTTTCAGCCACAGCAGGCTCTAAAGCTCTAAAAACCCACTGTACACTACCTGCTCAGCACCAAACAGCAGACAGACACAGTTAGCGACTAGCTGGTGAACATAGTGGAGCATTTAGCAGCTAAAGAACCAGATATTTCCCTCAGGAGTTGGTAGAGACCAAAAACTGAGCTGAAATTAAATTCATCAGGCATTAACACGACTTCAAATGAATGATAATGCTGCTGCAGTAAATAAGTAACTGTTTGCTAACAAGTTCACCATTTAACCTTAAAAGGTGATGATTTGTCAATGTTCTGTTCACAACTTGTTTAAGCTTTTTTAATGTCCGTCTCCTTAGATGTTATGTCAGTACACTGAGAGCAATGAAAAAAAACGGAGTCAAATTCCTTGTACGTGTACGCATACTTGGCCAATAGAGCCGATTCTGATTGTGCCCCTACATTTAGCCTCCAAGGCAGTGGACTGTCTTCTGGACTCCAAGTGGGCCAAGGCTAAGAAGGGAGAGGAGGCGCTGTTCACCACCAGGGAGTCTGTGCTGGATTACTGCAACAGGTCAGCTGCAAAACACACTGTGCTGCACTTCTGATATTGTAGATTAATGACCATTTGTCATATGCAGGATTTCATTCCAAAACAAGGTATCTAAGCATTTGATACATTCGCTTGCACAATGGTTACTGGTATTTAGGGCTTCAACTAAAGATTATTTTCACACTATAAAATGACAGTTTCCCAAAACCCAAGATGATGCCTTCAAATTGCTAGATATTCAGTTTACACTCATAGAAGACGAAGAAAACCAGCAAATATTCACATTTGCGAAGCTGAAACAATTAATTTTTGGCATTTTTGCTTAAACAATTACTTACTACTACTTAATCACCTACAGCCCTACAGGCATGAAACTAAAATTTGAATAAAAGTGCTTTCAGTCTTGCAGGGCGTGCAACTAATGAGACTTGCACATGCGAGGCTCAAAGTTTTGCATTTTGGGATCAAATCCTTCACATGACCTCTGAGTCTCTGCACACTGACAGAGGTCCCTTTTAAACAGTAATGAATTAAACTAAATCAGTGTTTATAACCAGCCATTCTCCTCCCTCTGTAGACTCCTAAAAAAGCAGTTCTTCCACCGAGCTCTCAAAGTGATGAAGAAAAAACCTGAGAAGGACACCAAGAAGGAGAAAGAGAAAGAGAAGGAGAAAGAGAAGGACAAGGCCAAGGCCGACAGCAGCAAAGAGGAGGAGAAAAAAGGGAAGAAAGAGAAGAAGAAAGAGTCTGAGGTTGCTGAAACCAAGAAAGAGAAGAGCGTACGTGACCCCACTGCTGCCCTCCATGATGACAAAACCCCTCAGATTATACCTTCTTAACAAGATGGTGTTGGAGGCTTTTATGTTTGGCCTTGATAGAACATCTCCCATTAGAAATGCCATAAATACTGTGGTACAAACTTACAGATTGGTTTGAAAATGTATTTTGATGGATCATTTTTGCTGATTTGATAGTGGGATCCATCTGCAACAGTCATCAGTGCTGCACAGTTCAGACCGATTTCAGCTTTGTATGTTTGTCTTACGACCGGTCAGTGTTGCCTTGACGCTGCTGATCTGATCGGCCTCCTAACCCGACAGTAAATGGGTGCATATTGACTTTGCTGCACAGTTTTAAAGTGCACAGATCTGTAGAAGTAATGGAAAGAAGAAGCTCAATGTGTTCAGTGTCTTGTCTGGGTCAGTGAAAAGGGAAAATATGAGCCAATTACCAGTATAACTAACTGAAATGCTGCATTCAATGTAGATGTTCCAATAATTTGACATTTCGGGAAATGCTCTTATTTGCTTTCCTGCTTGGAGTGAGATGAAAAGATTGGGGGGAAAACCTGTAAATTGACGTTTTTGGACTTTGTTTTTTGTCTGGAGTAAACAAATGAGATATAACGTGTTAATTACTGATCTTTAGAGGTGCTAGTAGGTAGATTTTGTTTTCTTTCTGACAGAGGCTAACTGTTGTCCCCTGTTCCAGTCATTATGTTAAGCCAAGTTAGCCTGCTGCTATATGTAGCTTCATATTTATGGCACAGACACGAGAGTGGCATTAATCCTCTCATCTGATTCTCAGCAAGAAAGCAAATAAGCGTAAAAACAGATTTCTTTAAATATAAAATGTGTTTATTTTAATTAGGATGACAGTCCTGGAAGCCCCAAGAAGAAGAGAGAGGTGAAGAAGAAGTTTAAACTGGAGCCTCATGAGGATCAGCTGTTTCTAGATGGAAATGAGGCGAGTGTGCTTAGAGAACAAGCATACAGAGAAGTGTTTGTGATCCTAAAGACATCAAAACCCAAATTGTGTCTCTACTTTAGGTGTACGTGTGGATTTACGACCCTGTCCATTTCAAGACATTTGCCATGGGACTGATACTCGGTGAGTCAGTGGGTGAAAATCACAAATGAACAAAAACTGAATGGAGGGTTATCTGTTACTGATTTTACTTTTTTGTACTTACACCATCTGTGTGTGTTTGTGTTCTGTCTTTCAGTCATTGCAGTGATAGCAGCCACGCTGTTCCCACTGTGGCCTGCAGAAATGCGTGTAGCAGTTTACTATCTAAGTGTTGCTGCCGGCTGCTTTGTGGCCAGTATACTGCTTCTTGCTGTTGGTAAGTACATGTACTTAATACAAAATACCTCAGTGGAACCTCTGAAAATATTTCCTGCAAAACTTCTGCTGCTATTCAATTAAACACGAATAAAATCTACTAAAAATATTTATTAGTAATCAAAGAAACATTTTTTAAATAAATGTCACCCTAATTTGCATAGAAACTGTTATAGAAATCCTGTATTAGGAGATGAGCAGTACACTGGGAATAAGGTTCAGCTAACGATACTGCGAGTTAGAATAGAATAGAATAGAACAAGTTTAGTTCACACCCCCTTTTTATAGCATCTAATAAGTAATTAAAGCCAAACTTATAAGAACAGGGGGCAACACATTTCAATATTTCAAAAGTCCAGTACAACAACACCGCCACCAAATATGACCCGAGTAATAAACATAAAGTTAATTTAACACCTCTCTTACAGTGTCAATCAAAACTGAACATTAATATCTTTGTAAAGGTAGAATTTATGGCGGAGCTGTTGTATTGGATTGCATTAGATTTTACAGGTGTGCCTAATAAAAATTGATATTTAAATTGCTGTAGTTTAAAATTGATCCCACTAGTTGTTCCCTCTCTCCTCAGCCCGCTGCATCCTCTTCCTGATCATCTGGGTGGTGACTGGCGGGCGACACCACTTCTGGTTCCTCCCCAACCTGACGGCAGATGTCGGTTTCATCGACTCGTTCAGGCCGCTCTACACTCACGAATACAAAGGACCGCGAGCCAGCAGCAAGAAGGGCATGGACAAGACGGATGAGAAGGACAACGGCGCCTCCACCAAGGGCCAGAAATCGGACAGTGATGAGAAGTCAGACAGCGAGAAGAAGGACGGCGACGACGACGAGGAGGAGGAAGAGGAAGAGAACAAGGAGGCAGGGCCCGAGGAGAGTAAAGAAGCAGAGGGGGAGGGAACAGATCGCCACTCAGACACAGACAGCGACCGCAGGGAGGACGAAGGCTCGCAGCACAGCAACGGAAACGACTTTGAGATGATCACCAGGGAGGAGCTGGAGCAGCACACAGAGGAGGAGGAGGAAGAGGAGGAGGAGGAGGAGGAGGAAGACAAGGAAACACAAGAGAGGAAAGAAGGGGCTGAGAGTGAGACTAAACGCCAGACTGCTGAAACATAAACTTCTTAAAAATCCCATCACTCTCTACTTTTCTCTCTGTCCTTCCCTCCCTTCCTCCTGTGATCCCAGGACCTGCTAGTCCAGCCTCTCCAAGCCAGCTGAGGCCGAGGAGAGGCTCCACCTCTTGTTGTTGAGATCTTCCACTAAAACAGTACCGATAGACCAGTACCTGGAGAGACACAGCGGTGAAAAGTAAACGACTACGACAATGGGGGAAAACAAAAATTTAAAAAAGCCTTATGGTGGATCTGATTCCTCCCACCCAAATGTTATTTATGTTCAAATGAAAACTGCCACATGTTTAACATTGTGTTTGCCTGAGGAAGTTGTCAACAAAAACCCATCAGACCAACAAACAGCCCTTCTTTGTCTTTGTTTCTCATGTCATGAAGTAGCTTTTTGTGTCCTTTCAACTCAAACGGCTTTATTTATGTCCCCTGTCTTTTGGTTACATTTGGATGTTTTGTATGCGAGGTAAAATCCAGATCTTAGATACAGATGACGGAGAAGAGCCACATTGTTGGTACAATCATGTTAGTTCTGGAGAAAGCCAGAAAGCCCCTGTTCTTTCACCCTTTATTTATTTTTCTTTTTTTGGTGTTTTGGTGAGCTAACTATGGCAGGATGGCACGTCACAACCTGTCGAATGCCAGTGAGTCTGATAGCTTTCTCAGGCAGCCCTTAAAGCAAACTGACCAGCGTGTATGCTTTGAAACCTGAACTAAGCCAGGTGGACCAAATCCTGTAGTTTACTCAAAAGAACCTAAAAAGAATCGACCATATTGTGGCTGGATAGAGTATTTGGAGAGCAGAGTAGTACACCTGTTTGAGGTACTTGCCATTTTCAGTAAGAAAGAAATGTTTTTTTATTAAATGGCTGATGATCATAGTGCAATCCTCTCCACAGTGTGATTATTCATGTTTAATAATGTGGGACTCATCTGGGACACAGCTGGCGTACTTGATTTTCTTTTTTAAAAAAAGATTGCAGCATTTGTTGTACAACTAAGGCTAGAAGATATTAAGTTGACTGACTGACTGTTTGCAAACAGAACCAGACAAAGTAAAGCAAACTCTAGTGCCAAACAACTAATAATGATGTTATACATGCTGATTTAATACGGAGAGTTGAGTGTGAGAGCGAGGGATACGTTTTGTTAATTCGTTCATTTTGTAACTTCAGTATCACACTCTTAAAACCTTTCACAAAAAACAAAGATTTAAAAAAAGCACAGCACAGGGTTGTTAGTATGTAGCTAAACAAAGATTTTTGGTCTCAATGAAACCGTTTAAAAAAGGTGTTCGCACTAGACTCGCATCCAAACCAGTTCTGTCTAGTCTCGCACTTTGCCGTTGTGTGTGAAAACAGTGGGCGTGCTTCATGAATCCAGCTCCACTGACCAGACTACCGTTTAATTTCCAGTAACTGGCGGCCGTGGTCCAAGCTGTTCCTTCACATTATCTTCTGTCTTAGAGGCTCTTTTTAGTCATAGCGAGGATTATATTTAAGCATAAAAAATAGAAATGTATCATTTATATATGGATTCTATTGATATATCAAATATATACATACGATACTGACAGTCTAAGAAACTATAAAACAGCTTTTTTTTCCTCCCCTTTTCTTTTGTATTGGGAGGTATTTAATTTTTAGTGTTGGGAGTGTTTGTAATGCTCATTTTTGTTTTTATACAATCATCAAGAGTGTACTCGTTATTTAAAGGTAACATCTGGGATTAGAAAACAGTGGGAATTTATTAGATATCAGCATTTTTCTCTATTTTATTTCTACATTTGCTACCGTAACATTGAATGCGCGATCTGGTTGGTTTGTTGTGTACGTCTCCATTCTCTCACTAAAAATCAATCAATCAGTCTTTGACCAGTTGCTTATGTAACGCTGATGCAACCTGCCCGTTCCCATGTAATCTGAAGTGGCAAAAAGTCTCCACACAGTAAATATTTGAATATCTTCCACACAGCTTTCTGTACAGTCGTCCATTTGTTTTGCCTAAAATGAACTGACCTACACTGAATTTAGTAGTTTGTTCTCCTGTCCTCCCACTGAGGTTTGTAGCTCTTCCAACTTTCTAAATCTCACACACCATCTTGTTGTTGCTCGTTTCTTTTCTAATATCTTTGGGTTTTTTTACGGGCAAAGTGCATCTTTGTGTCCTGAGTTGCCAGTCGCTGTACTCTAAATATTACCATAACCATTTTACAAAAGAGAGAAAAAAAACATTATTCTCCCAGTTGTTCTTGATTGTTGCACAGTATCGGTCTGTTGTAAATTGTAGTATTATTGCTCTCTATGCTGCTGCTTCTCATCGCACATTTCTGGGGGAAATAAAAAGTGAAATTGTAAAACATCATGTTTTATCTCTGGTCAAAAAAAACAACTGCATTTTTTGATCACCTAGTTGTCCACATTTGGATCAGTGTCATTCTGAAGACCGTTTCATGCAATATTGGAGAAGAATTTAACAAAACTGGATGTCTGGAAATATATCTGTATCTTATCATTGCAATAAAAATATAGAAAGCACACAAGTATTGTCATATTTTCCTGCAACATATCTTTGGGCACTGTATGTGTGCTCTGCAACAAAACATCCTCCTGATTTTGTTGAAAAGAATGAATGATTGTTATACTGACAGGTGTTTGTATATTTTGTCCACCCCATTTATATCAATGAGGGTAGACTAAAAACACCTCTCTGTATAATGCAATTATATAACAATATAATTCAACAGCACCACAAACTGCAGCCTCCAAAATGATCACACAGTTGAATCAAAACCTCTCTGAGTGTATTTTGTACCTGATAAATCACTCAGTGCGTAATCAGTGGAAAGTTTTGAATAATAAAGGCTTCACTTACATCTTCACTTAGTGAGAACCTGCGCCGTCCTGCAGTCTGACTGTCCCTCGACCGCTGGCTTCAGGTTATAGACTCGTCTGTAGTTAAGACACCAGCACGTCCAGATGTCCTGAAAGAATCTTAATATGTTTATTGTAAAAACTCAAGTTTAAAAGTATTGCTGGTTACTGGAAAAACTTGAAAAGTCAGTGCTTACTTTTATTTTCCTGTTAAATAAGAATTGGTTTTATTGTAGCTGGCGTTAAAAACTCTTATGCCTTAAATAATGTCATGACATCCTGCAAAATGGGATGACTCAGAAAGTTTGCATTCACACAAAGATCAGACTAAACAAAAAAAGCTAGCAAGTGTTTACGCTTTATTTTTTAATTCTACTCCCTTCTGCTACAGACTGACAATTTCACTTTTACAGTTTAATGATCATGAAAACGACAAGAAGTTCCTCCACCTCATCCAATTTTGATTTGTTCTGTGACAATCTGACTTGTAGAATTTAACTCGGGCAGAAAACTTATGAAAGCAATTGAAAGAATTCTTCACAGCTACTGTTAGGATGTACAGAAAGTAGGCTCTGGATTGTACAGAACAATCTTTGGCTGACTCAGTAACAGAAATTCAGTTTTAAGTCTTTTAAGCTCCCATCTTGAAAATATATAAATATCACATTAATAAATGAATCCTAGAATCTTGTATGTACACATTTACATTTAAAGTCTTTTCCTTAACGTATCAGTGTTTTTCTACTTATAATCTCACCGAGCTTATACCATGATCATCGCATTGATGATTAATAAACATAAAAACAGTATTCATTCAGAATATTAATTTATTGTCACTTTTCAAGTAACTGCAATAGTTTTTCTTCCATTTCCGGGTGAGAAACATGCTCTCTTCTCTGTAAGCTACAGGTAAAATTACTGATTGTGTATGAACTGGAATGTAATGCGATGCTTACCCACATGTATGACTCAGTGTATAAAATACTGTATACACAGTATGCTCATTGTACATGCTATTCATAGGACTAACGTAGCACTCATTTGGCTGCAGACACACATGCTCTCGCCTTCACAGTCCAGTGTTTCTGTCGTGAAAATGTCTGCAGGGCGACCTCGTGGTCGTCCCGGAACAACTCTGATCCCCCCTCCCTCTCACTCACTCACTCAGCTGCTGCGGAGAGCGTCGACTGAATGTCTTTAACGAAGGCCAGTAAAAGCGGCAACTCATTCAGTTCTCTGTGTCTGATGAGTCGGAGACGTCCGCCAGTCGCTCCTGCCTCTTGCGCACGTTCCAGTGCAAACACTGAGCCAGGCTTTCGAACCAGTCGTACACCAGGTCATGGCAACAGATGGAGGGCACTGGGTAACAAGACGTAGTAATCTTGATACTGTTGGGAGAAAAGCAGGAAGCAAATTAATCCTAAATTGAGGAAAATGATAATGCTGATAATGACAGTTAATTAACTTTACCAGTCTCCATATTGGATCTCCTGTCTCTTCCTGCCATCAAACGACACCCAGGCGGTGTTCCTGGCATCAGGGGACAAGGTGATCTGTTTTGGGGGAGAAGAGGACTGACTGTCAGTTTCCAAGCTACAGAAGTTATAACAGCAGTCTACAGCCATGCTAGAGGCTCTGTGAGGTTTTACTTGGATAGAGTGGTACTTTGAGCTAAATGCTAACATGACATGCTCACAATGACAATGCTAACAAGCTGATGTTTAGCAGGTATAATGTTTGCCATGTTCACAATCTTACTGTAGCATGTTGCATGCTAACATTTGCTTATTAGCACTGAACACAAAGTACAGCTGGGGCTGATGGTCATTAGTTTTGCAGGTGTTTGGTCATAAACCAGAGTACTTCATGGCTAAAAAGTGGTTGGGTAAATATATAAGAGAAAATCCATGTGCCTTAGTACGTTAACTTGTTGGTAAACTGAAAAACAGTCCTTAGCTCAGGTACAGAATAGGACCCTGAACACTACTGTACCTCAAGAGAATAAACACACATGGTGCTGTGGGGCAGTCAAACATTAACAGAGATTGATGGAAACTAACCATCTCACAACCATGACATTAAAGACAAGGCAAAAAAAAGTCCCAGATAACAATGAGCACCTTTAAAATGTATTAATTAGTTTACAAGTAAACAAAAAAACTGTGAGCTTATGCCAGGTGTGTACGAAGCTATTGTTGTCCACTTACAGTAGGAGAATAAAAAACGCTGAACCTACTGTACATAAACAACTTTGTCAACAAAAAATAAATATATTCATATTGTGGACAGTCCCCAGATCTTGACATAACTGAACAACTATGGGATATTTTAGCCCAAGTGTTAGACAGCGTCTCTCCAACACCATCATCAAAACACCAAATGAGGGAATATCACTTGGAAAAATGGAGACTTGGAGAGTCTTTGTCACTGAAGCTGTTCTGGCAGCTCATGGCAGCCCAACACCTCACTAACATTAACACACTATCTGTAAACAGTACGTGTGCACCAAGCTCAGTCCAGCCCTCCTCCCCTTCCTTCTTACCATGAGCTCCACCCCAGCAGGGACCACGATGGGCCTGAAGGAGAGCGAGTGTGGGCAGATGGGGGTGACCATGATGGCGGGTACGTTGGGGTGGATCATGGAGGCCCCCGCTGCGGCTGCATACGCTGTGCTGCCTGTAGGTGTGGACACGATCACACCTGGGGGACAGAGAGAGGAATTCACCACATTAATTCACCAGATGTGCTTCAATTGTACATCGTTCTCCCTGTCTATGTCACCTGTTGTGACCCCACTATAAAAATGTTTTACTTTACTTTCAGAAGAAACAGGTCAAGACAACAGAGTTACATCACATGACAGGAACAAGTGTAGGACTGCCCTCACCGTCTCCCTGCACTGAGGTGATGAGTCGCCCATCGAGGTACAAGTCCACATTGGACAGGTAGGAGGACGGGCCTCGGTCCACCACCACCTCATTCAACACCTGTGCACACACACACACACACACACACACACACACACACACAAGTTAAGATTAGAAGGCCCTCAGAGAGCACACAAAGGCTGCACAATCTTCCAATCTGACATTTCAATACTTTTCCATCTGGATCTGTAACAAAATGGTGATCATGTTGATTTTGGAGAAAAACTCTTTGGGAATATTCAGGCTTTGTCATCCTGTTACTGTAGTGCCATCTATAGGCTAAATGCCATAAATTGTTTGATGTGCATCTACATTAATGTGCAATATGTGAATTTGGCAACCAATAACATGAAAATTGAATGGCCCATTAAAAAAAACAAATGAATGGGTTTTTTTTCCCCAGACTCAGACAAATATGTTCCAAATATGGTGAAGACTGGATGAAAAGTATAGAAAGAGTGCTGAAAAGTTAAATGTGATGAAAAGTCTGTTCATGTAGGAACGGGCTTGAACCAAAATCCTTTAATCTAAAAAGGAATTTATAAATGGTCACATTGTGGCTCTATGCTAACAAAAACCCATCAGTTTGTTCTTGGCCCATGGCCTAAATCTGCACCAACATTTCATTAATATTTGTTAAGTAATTTCTGAGACATCCAGCAAACAAACAGGCACACAACTCAAAACACAACCTGTTTGGCAGAGATGATAAAGGCAAAATAACTGCACTGCTCTTGCTGTATAAAGTGGAAAAGCTCTACACAGCCACTCAATAATAAGAAATGATTACATTTAGCTCATATCCCCATACGGTGTGGAGCTCAATAGGGCAGTCTTCAATATGTTCCTACTTGTAATTCCTTTTCACAGACAGTAAATATGGAACAACATTTAATCGAATCACTCAATAAAAACAATAAATCAGGCAGCAACAGACGCAGGGCTACAGTGCATTACAACCGCACATTACACCAGGGAACTACAAGCAGAGAAAAATGCTGGTGTGCAGACAAGCAGCATACAAATCATGTTCCACACTTCTGTCGCTCACACAGCGTACTGCAGCGCTGAGCAGCAATGTCTGGCAGATGTACTGACGTCAGTTGAGCACAGAGTAAACATCCTGCTGGATACAGCAGGCGTGATGTAATGAGGTCACACTCAGAGAGAAAAACAATCGGTCACCGTCTTTTATCGATGAGATGAGAAAAAAAATAAAAACCCGGTGAGAAGGGAAAGAGGAGAGAGCTGCACTGAAAATGACAAACTGCAGCAGTGTGTGTGTGTGTGTGTGTGTGTGTGTGTGTGACTGCAGCAGTGAGGCATGTTGTTTAGCTACAGAGTGTGTCAGACTGAGAACGTCAGAGCTCATTAAATATTCATTCGCCGTGGACTGCACTGTTGACGCCATGGTCTCCATGGCAACTGGCTCTAAAATAACTTCACAACATCCAAATTTTCTCTCTCCCGTGTATATGCCCCAGCAGCTTTATTATGACTGTCACCACGGCAACCCAGTTCGCTCACGGAGCTGTACACATGTACGAACACACAAACACGCCCAGGATGAAACAGAAACAAGGGATACACACACACACACACACCTTTACGGGCTTACAGCATCATCTAAGGGGTGTAACCAGAAATTAATAAAGAGGACAAAATGCACACAAGCCCTTTCAACCAAATATTTCCAAGAACTGTGGAACCAGCCGAACTAAACTAGTAACTAAAAGCACTCCATGTTTAAAGGAGGACGTTTTGCGTTTCCACTGCATCTGAATCACCATGAAGATTAGTCCAATAAATGATTAAAAAACAACACATTTGAGACGCAATTTTCACACACGAGGAAACAGTGTGACTGATGTTTGCGTGCAAAGGTGGAAAAAGAGACTGAAAACTTCAAAGCGTCAGTCTGCTGAGTGACTTAAGGTTCTCATCTCTCTTCAGTTCGTCATTGTCTCGTCTCATATACACTCTCTTTGTCTTGCTTTCTTTTTAGACTAGTCAAGAAGCTGACAACATAACTTTGTTTTCAAGGTCAATAAACTTCATTAGAAAATGTCTAATACGGACTCTAGTCTTGCACAGTGCTTCCTTACTGTGTGAATAAAGCTGTACACAAGTTGTAGCAGCCAAGAGTTTGGAGTTTGACCAAATCAGTGACGTTCAGCACTGCAAACTCCACCCTACTAGTTTTACAAAGAACTGTCTCAGAGCAGGGACTTTTCTGGCACCTGGAATTACAGCAGATAAAGTAAATTTAGTCCCCGAGTCCTCTGGTTGAAATGCTGGTAAAGTTCCCATATTCCTGAAATGGTTCCTGGGCCCCTGGAAAAGTTCCTGCAGTAAAAAGGGGCTGCAATCTGCATCTTTACCCTGCTTTGTGTATTTTTTAGCCCTTGGGTCTTCTCAACTATTATACAAATGATCAGGAAATGACAACAAAGAGGTCTCAAGGACTTTTAAACTAAAACATGAGACGACCAGAAAACACACCAGAAGCTCATATATGCCCACACGGACACTTCTTCTTGTGCGTCTTTGTCCTCACCTGTAGCTGCAGGGTGACCTTGCCGGCCTCACTGTTGGTGTGTCCATGGGGAAGGAGTCCGTTGTGTTCCTGCTGCAGCGGCTCTCGGCTGTACGGCTGCTGGCCTGATCTCTGAAGCATGTCCTTCACCACCTTCACCTTCAGACGACTGCGCAGAGTGATGGCTGCGTTGCCTGAAAACCCACAAACAGACATACGTGCAAACATAAGCACACACGTGGCATTCACATAATTGTACCGATGTGTCCAGCTACTTTAACAACTAAAAGAAGAGAACATGATTCAATTTTAAGTTTGACCTTTTAGGAGGCCAGTATTTCATATAAAGCTCCACTCTACCTTCAAACACTTTGGCCACTTCGGTCTTGTATGACTCAAATTTGAAGGGCGTCAAGAAACCCAGAGAACCAAGGTGAAATGCCATAACCGGAGGGACGCTGGCCTACAGAAAAGAAAAACAGTCCTGAGGTAAAAATCAAGTCTGGCTGCTCTGCTGGATTCACACTTCTCTCCCCTGTGGACAGGAACAGCAGAGTCAAGACCCAAAGACTCACCTGTTTACTAAACTACATACAGTACACAGTACTGAGACAATCTGTATACATTTGGTATTAAAAGATTTTATATTGTATACTTTTTTTCAAAATCTGTTATGGTATAACTTATAGACATTAATTCAGGAAACAGCTTATTATGAGCAATTATACAGTAAACTAAACATTCAGTATAATAACAGTATATATAGTAGCCTCTTAACACAATGTGAACACCTGAGACTCATTTTAGAATCTTAATTTTTCCAACCAAAATGTAAAAAAATTAATTAGCCACCGCTGTTTCTCTTCAAATGATGTTCAGCAATCTGACAATCTTTGTTTTTTTGCAAAGTTCATAATAGGATTAAGATAAGTCATTTAAAAATAAAAAGAGGTAAAAGCAAGAAAGTCAACCTAGAGAAAGAAACCTTTGTAAAGATAAAATACACACGCATATAAAAAAAAAATCTATGTTAATCACAGATTTAACAGTCCCAAAGGTTAGGAAGGACAATATATAAGAAATAAATGTTCTTTAATTTGATTTAAAGAAATACATACTGAGACATAATGTTATATTTTAAAAGTAATTTTATGTAGTATAAAATGTTTAAGCCGTGTGAGTTCAGCTTCCCAGCAGCGATCAACCAATAAAAGTGTGATTACCTGGAAGAGAGAGGAGGCATAGAGCAGAGTCCCATCTCCACCCAGACAGATGATCAGGTCTATGCAGTCAGAGATATCATCATAACCTGCAGACAGACAAAAACACTACTATATTCAATATATATCGTTTTCATTTTAATGCAAAAAATAAAATACATTTTCCTTCAAGAATGTAAGAACCAAAAGAGTGACACTTTTCCTGTTTCAGAAAAGTCCCTCCATTGGAAACAGCTGATCATTTTTTGCCAGCTTTTGAGAAAACAGCCAACATCTGAGGCCAGTAATGCATCCAAAATATAAAAATAACAACAACAACGTCCTCTCTCCATCAGCAGCTACGTTAATAGCAAGAAAAAAGGTTCATGCTAACATAAGACCGTAGTAAAGTATTTTCTATGCTAGTAATGTGATCTAAACTAAATTTTGGCTGAAGTAGAAATTAACAAAGTACTCAAGTACAAGAAAAGACACACTGGTTTCCTTTTGTGAGACATCAGTATTAATGTTTGTGTCTTTATCGTGTGATGATACGTGGGACACACTGGAGCCTCACCCTCTCTGAAGGTGCAGAGCTGATTGCGGATGCAGCCGAACACCTCGTCCTTTGACAGCGTAGCATCATCTGCTACCCTGCGTTCCACGTACACCATCATCTGCTTCTCCTTATTCACAAAGACATGCTTTAGTGATGACAGCCAAAACACACACACAGACGTCTCTCAAAAGTACTCTGTCTAAAATGAAGTTGAGCATATGCCAGACATGTGTAGTCTAATATGACGGTGTTTGTGTGGAATGCAAATACATGAGGTCTTGTTGCACAAAGCGCAGCTTGTTTTGGAAACATGTGGCCGAAAAGTGGCGTAACTGCATGAGACCAGACTGTAACTTTCACCTACATGTCTGGTTCATTTACTGGATTCTTTCTGTGAAGACTTGTTGCTCGTCAGTATCACAAATGTTTCAGTGCACACTCAGCAGGTTTAGTTTACTAGCAGCCAAGGATGAAACTGTAACTGGAATCACTGAAATGGACAATCTGATCTCAAAATTCAAACAAAAGATTCGCCCCACTGATTAAACTAAACACACAACTGCAACCTGGTATTACTCTCAGGTATTTTAACACATACAGCAGATTAACATTGGAAAACAACAATTTTTGAATTAGAATTGAGAAACAGAGCTGCAGGTGAAGCAGCTCCGACTGCTGCAGGTGGAGGGGGTCATGGTGTTGATACAGCTGATATCTCACTACAGTAATGAGATTAGTGCAGTAAAACAACATCAAGAGTGCAGCTGCAGCCTGTAGTGATATTACAATTATTTAAATGTTAAGTTCAAATTCAAGTTTATCTCATCACAAATTTGGAGTTTCTGCATTCAATTTATGACTTTTTAATACCACATAGAAAGTAATTCAATACAGGGATAGACTAATATTTTAATATTATTAAGCACTGGCCCCACGGGCCACCAAGCCCCTAAATTTGGTGGCCAAAGTACATTTTTGGTGGCGGAAATGTAAAGTTATGAAAAAACAATTCAGAAAAGGCAATTTAACACAACTTAACACACTTCTTTTTCGGATAGACTGTGAGAGAATGTTGAACTAAAAGGTGCGAAGGAATCGGGATGTTTGTGGAACTGTTTCATTGCTTTGGCGAAGGCTCACAGTATAGGGATAAAAACTTGGTGGCCACAGGGGGCCACCTACATGGAGTATTTGGTGGTCACAAAGTAACTTTTTGTGGCCATGGGCCATAGGGCCATGGTTAATGTCGAACCCTGCAATACCGCTTCCACGAGTCAAAGTGTGAAAGTATCATGGAAAACTGTTTGGGACAATAAGGTCTAGAATGATTTATTCTTGCAACATTTTTGTCAGTACTTTCCAGCAGGATATAACAAAACTTCCTTATGATATAACTCATTAAATGAACATGACCTGGACCCAGATAAGCACAGCAATTCTGAGATTTTTAAACTTCAATTGTGTACTGTGCGTGAACACACCTCAGACTTATATAATCAAAAAATAACTGATTGGGTCAACTGTGGAAATTGCAAATGATGTCTCATAATGTGTGCAATAACTAAAATCAAGAGCATCTAGAGACATCTGAAAGAATCAGAATCTACCTCCTAAATCACACATTAACATCATAAAACATGAATCTTGTAAAACATATATGATAACAAACATAGAATACACTGTATATGTAGAATATATCAAATCCTGTGATCCCGTACCTCCACTAGAAACCTGCAGAGCTCTTTGAAAGGCTCGACGAGGGTCTCATCTCTGATTTTCCTGATGACAAGCACATTGACAGGAGGTTTATTCCAGGTGAGCCGCTGGCTGGCTGGGTCCTGGATGTGCCTGGGACACGGAAACAGACACACAAGAGAGTAAAAAGCAGAGACATATTTTACACACAAAATCAGTGCCTGTCAATATGTTAGAAACAAACCAAATACATTATGTTTAATATCTTTAAAAAGAGTTGACTGTTACATAACCACATTGTCTTGCAACTTTAATTCAGTTTGTTGGATCCTGACAAGTTCCAAATAAAGTCAAATGCCACCATGAGACCATGTCTTACCTTGTCTTCTGAATAAAATAAATATAAGTCTACATTGTACCAACAGCTGCAGTCATTCATTAACTGTTATGACACCTGTAACGTCTGCAGGAGTGACGTCCAAACTCCAAACATCAGAATATAAAAACCTTTTTCTTTCTACTCTTTACCGTTTGTTTCTCTCCTCCTTTGCGTGGCGGATGACAGGCATTGCGGAGATAATTTCGTATGTGTTTTCAGATCAAGTCCAGGGAAACACTCTTGAAACCAGGTGACAATAAGCATCTGTAGGCCGCTCTGTTAGTCATCCTATTTCATGTAATATCCAATCACAGCATTCTCATTTTATCTTATCTCACACGGTTACGCAAGCTTCTCTGTGTCAATGTCCCCAACAAACAGTTTGTACACACAATGTTGACTCATTCAGCACCCTCATGCTTACATGACTGAAGTTGGGTTGGGAAGAATACAGGCTTTGGGTCCGAAGTGAGTGGCTGGATACGGTCCATGTAGAAAGTGGGCTCTCCTGTGAGGAGGGAAAAAAGAGGAGGACAAGTCAAAACACTATCACCTCATGTCCGGGGCAACAGAGTCGAGCCAGTGGCACGGCGGACCAGCTGGCAACCAGCAGTGCAAACCTCTTAGGAGAGCTTTCCGCTGTGTCGCTCGCTGAGCCAGAGGGCTCCAAGTGCTCGTGTTGGCCTGGCAACCTCCGCCGCTCGATCTCCCAGAGCAGCTGTTCATGACCACCCCCCCGTCGCTGCAACCTCGTCCCCTTCCGCCGTCTCCTCGGTGACTTGGACGGGTGCTCCCTGTGCTTGGAGGGCCTGGCTGACTCTGACAGCTGACCAGAGGGGGCCGAGGGTCGCGTCATGCCTCTGTCCGGCACTGCCAGGGGCCCCGATGATGGACTGGCCGCTGAACTCTCCATTCTGCAGGGAAGCAACACAGAAACATTTGTTAAAGATATTTTGATTACTGCCAGAAAATTAAGTGTCAAATATGTACATAATAAAATAATCGATTAATCGTTTTAAGTCATTTATGAAGCTACAATGTCAAACATTATCTGGTTCCGGCTCCTCAAATATGAAGATTTACTGCTTTTCTATGTTTCATCTACTTGTAAATTGAATATTTTAGGATTTTGAACAAAACAAGCACTTTAAAGACATGACAACACCTTAGGCTCTGGAAAAATGATATTGGGCATTTTCACTATTTTCTGACATTTTGTAGACAAAATGATCAATAAATAAATTAAAGAAAACAATCAGCAGATTGATTGACAATGAACACAGCAGTCATAAGTTTTAAGTGTTATTCATAAAGTAACAGTGTCACAGTAACCACTTGGTAGTTGTACTTAGAGTCACAAAGGATTAACTGATATATAACAGGTAAAACACAGAAATACAGCCTTTTTCCATTTCAAATTAATAATTAACTATGTTACTTTCGTCTTTAAGTTTTCTGTCTGTTAGGATGGCGTGTGTATTTGTCTTTTTGGGTTTTCATAGAGTAAATGTTTAACGTGGAAAAATCGATTTATTAAATCACTCAAGTGATTAGTGTCAGTCCTAGTCCGTAGATAATTAGCTAACTGACACAAAACCAACTGAATATAACTGTCAGAAGTGAGTTAAACTGACTGTCAGTCGAACCGTTGGTCTGTTGACAACGAACGTTACCTAGCAATTAAGCTAGCTAGTTAACTAGCTAACCGGTCCGAACGTCTGAACAAAATGAAGCCTTACTGTGTCAGAAAGAAGCAAACATGCTCATATCGCTACTACTTCACGAAGGCTCGAGTGGGCTTAGACGATACCAAAACGTGTATTAAAGACAAACAGCGCCGTCAAACTCTAAAAGCTGAAATATTACAAATCAGTGCATGACCGTTTCCAACGGAGCGATTGGTTCAGGGACATCACTGAGAGCTGAGCTCTGCGCAGGACGGGTGTTCAGTTAAAGGAACAGCGCCATGTTTGGTGACACAGCAATACAACCATCGTTATATTAGGCTCCTTAGAGATGAACTGCGCCTCGCTTGGAAAGTGGACGAGGTCAGCCGGGAGCAGCAGGGGGGCGGTAACAAGCAGCAGCAGTCAAGGCGGACAGTTTCCAGCAGCCTTTAAAGAATATACAGGAAGTCACAGAAATATTTACATCCCGTTAGATCCACCTGTAGGCTAACTCACGTTCGGATAGTTATGGCTGAAATAAACTATATTATTATTATTATTGTCAACCACACAAGATATGTTTGTTAACAGATTAAACCTTAATTGCACAACATACAGCAACAATCTAACGTTAAATATTACAATTACACAGAAAATTAGGATATTCTACAAAACGTGGTGTTTTGTGGTCAAAACTAAGAGCCAATCAGCTCTTTGATCAGGCGACAGCCAGGCGTTTCCCATCATGCCCTGGGTCTAAAAACTGCGCCTCGATCTCGTGAGGTTATCGTTGCCCACGTATGCATGACGTCAGAACAAGTCGGGATCAAATCGGACACAAATCTAACCGGCATGCATTGTGCGGCGATCACCGGTGATCGATTCTGCTCAGGCCTGGATCATCTCGAACGAGCCTAATAACTTGGGCAGAACGGAACTTAAATAAATATCGTAGAGTAAATAGTACAGTATTTCCCTGTGAAATGTAGTGGAGTAGAAGTATAAAGTAGCATAAAATACACTCAAGTAAAGTACCTCAAAATTGTTCTTCAGCATACAGAACTTCAGTAAATCCACTCAGTTACTTTCCAGCACTGGTCTCAAAGCCATACTACACACTATACATTCTATACAGTATGTACTACATAATCGTATATTGCTAGTATATTGTTTTAGCAGTAAGTATATAAAGAAAATCAACTTATCTTATACTAACAGGAAATTGTAACACATGTGATGTCTGGTGTGAATCAGGCTGCAACTTTGGAAAGCTACTGCCAATTAAACTTCACAAGAGACATCAAAAAGATTTACTTATCGTTTTGTTTTCCAAGATTTTTTTGGAGCCGTTTCACCAACATACACAATTTATCAGCAGGGGTTGTAGCCAATTCAGTGGTCTGTCCACTGACCATGGTCGCTAACACGGACCACTGGTCTCTACCACTAGGGGGCGCTGAAGCTAGTGGTCCG
>LKNJ01003609.1:44862-112445 GCA_002120245.1 Maccullochella peelii
CGGACCACTAGCTTCAGCGCCCCCTAGTGGTAGAGACCAGTGGTCCGTGTTAGCGACCATGGTCAGTGGACAGACCACTGAATTGGCTACAACCCCCTCTCCAATTTATTTGAATGATTGCTAGCTGTGAGCTGCTCCTCAATTTCCTTTGTGCATTGCTTTGTGGCAGAGTAGTGTGCAATAGCACACTCAAAAATCTACCATATTATACTTTATTTTGTCCCTTTTCCAGTGTGAACACACTGCATACTCAAAACCTGCTTAGAATCAGTATGTGGTATGGATCTGGGGCACAACGATCATGTTATCATAACTGAGAAAGGTCTACGGTATTATGTTGAAGTTTCCAGAAGAACCATGGCACACATACAGTGGGGCAAAAAAGTATTTAGTCAACCACCAATTGTGCAAGTTCTCCCACTTAAAAAGATGAGGGAGGCCTGTAATTTTCATCATAGGTACACTTCAACTATGAGAGACAGAATGGGGGGAAAGAATCCAGGAAATCACATTGTAGGATTTTTTATGAATTAATTGGTAAATTCCTCGGTAAAATAAGTATTTGGTCACCTGCAAACAAGCAAGATTTCTGGTTCTCACAGACCTGTAACTTCTTCTTTAAGAGGCTCCTCTATCCTCCACTCGTTACCTGTGTTAATGGCACCTGTTTGAACTCGTTATTAGTATAAAAGACACCTGTCCACAACCTCAAACAGTCAGACTCCAAACCCCACTATGGCCAAGACCAAAGAGCTGTCAAAGGACACCAGAAACAAAATTGTAGACCTGCACCAGGCTGGGAAGACTGAATCTGCAATAGGTAAGCAGCTTGGTGTGAAGAAATCAACTGTGGGAGCAATTATTAGAAAATGGAAGACATACAAGACCACTGATAATCTCCCTCGATCTGGGGCTCCACGCAAGATCTCACCCCGTGGGGTCAAAATGATCACGAGAACGGTGAGCAAAAATCCCAGAACCACACGGGGGGACCTAGTGAATGACCTGCAGAGAGCTGGGACCAAAGTAACAAAGGNGCCACCAATTGTGCAAGTTCTCCCACTTAAAAAGATGAGGGAGGCCTGTAATTTTCATCATAGGTACACTTCAACTATGAGAGACAGAATGGGGGGAAAGAATCCAGGAAATCACATTGTAGGATTTTTAATGAATTAATTGGTAAATTCCTCGGTAAAATAAGTATTTGGTCACCTACAAACAAGCAAGATTTCTGGCTCTCACAGACCTGTAACTTCTTCTTTAAGAGGCTCCTCTGTCCTCCACTCGTTACCTGTATTAATGGCACCTGTTTGAACTCGTTATTAGTATAAAAGACACCTGTCCACAACCTCAAACAGTCAGACTCCAAACTCCACTATGGCCAAGACCAAAGAGCTGTCAAAGGACACCAGAAACAAAATTGTAGACCTGCACCAGGCTGGGAAGACTGAATCTGCAATAGGTAAGCAGCTTGGTGTGAAGAAATCAACTGTGGGAGCAATTATTAGAAAATGGAAGACATACAAGACCACTGATAATCTCCCTCGATCTGGGGCTCCACGCAAGATCTCACCCCGTGGGGTCAAAATGATCACGAGAACGGTGAGCAAAAATCCCAGAACCACACGGGGGGACCTAGTGAATGACCTGCAGAGAGCTGGGACCAAAGTAACAAAGGCTACCATCAGTAACACACTCTGCCGCCAGAGACTCAAATCCTGCAGCGCCAGACGTGTCCCCCTGCTTAAGCCAACCCCATAGAAAATCTTTGGAGGGAGTTGAAAGTCCGTGTTGCCCAGCGACAGCCCCAAAACATCNCATACAAGACCACTGATAATCTCCCTCGATCTGGGGCTCCACGCAAGATCTCACCCCGTGGGGTCAAAATGATCACGAGAACGGTGAGCAAAAATCCCAGAACCACACGGGGGGACCTAGTGAATGACCTGCAGAGAGCTGGGACCAAAGTAACAAAGGCTACCATCAGTAACACACTACGCCGCCAGGGACTCAAATCCTGCAGTGCCAGACGTGTCCCCCTGCTTAAGCCAGTACATGTCCAGGCCCGTCTGAAGTTTGCTAGAGAGCATTTGGATGATCCAGAAGAGGATTGGGAGAATGTCATATGGTCAGATGAAACCAAAATAGAACTTTTTGGTAAAAACTCAACTTGTCGTGTTTGGAGGAGAAAGAATGCTGAGTTGCATCCAAAGAACACCATACCTACTGTACGTCAACATTGCTGCCATATAAGCTCAGGTCCTCTACCAGAGGCCTGGGAGCTTGAGGGTCCTGCGTAGTATCTTAGGCCCATCTTCCTGAGCTAGCTAACATCCAAAAATAAACATTTTATTCAACTCAACTTTTTAAATGTAAATGGCCTTTTGGACAAATTTCAATCTGGCTTCAGGCAACATCACAGCACTGAAAATGTCCACACTTCCAGCTGCCCTCAGATCCNAAAGGAAAGAATGAATGGGGCCATGTATCGTGAGATTTTGAGTGAAAACCTCCTTCCATCAGCAAGGGCATTGAAGATGAGACGTGGCTGGGTCTTTCAGCATGACAATGATCCCAAACACACCGCCCGGGCAACGAAGGAGTGGCTTCGTAAGAAGCATTTCAAGGTCCTGGAGTGGCCTAGCCAGTCTCCAGATCTCAACCCCATAGAAAATCTTTGGAGGGAGTTGAAAGTCCGTGTTGCCCAGCGACAGCCCCAAAACATCACTGCTCTAGAGGAGATCTGCATGGAGGAATGGGCCAAAATACCAGCAACAGTGTGTGAAAACCTTGTGAAGACTTACAGAAAACGTTTGACCTCTGTCATTGCCAACAAAGGGTATATAACAAAGTACTGAGATGAACTTTTGTTATTGATTTATACTTATTTTCCACCATAATTTGCAAATAAGTTCTTTAAAAATCCTACAATGTGATTGTCTGGATTTTTTTTTTCTCATTTTGTCTCTCACAGTTGAGGTATACCTATGATGAAAATTGGAGACCTCTCTCATCTTTTAAGTGGGAGAACTTGCACAATTGGTGGCTGACTAAATACTTTTTTGCCCCACTGTANTTTCCACCATAATTTGCTAATAAATTCTTTAAAAATCCTACAATGTGATTTTCTGGATTTTTTTTTTTCTCATTGTGTCTCTCATAGTTGAGGTGTACCTATGATGAAAATTGGAGGCCTCGCTCATCTTTTAAGTGGGAGAACTTGCACAATTGGTGGCTGACTAAATACTTTTTTGCCCCACTGTACTTTGGGATTCTCCATTTCAAGATGAGCATCATCACTCCCCTCAACCACAGTGTTTTTGCAATTCAGTAAAATGAACCATTGCACAAGTAGTGTTACAAAATCTGTAATTGCATGGAATGCTTTGCACCAATCACATCTATGTTAGGAAACATCTTAGCAAGGTTAATTTCATAGAAATGCTGCTATAAATTAATAAAATTTAATTTAAATGATATATTATAAAACAGTTTTAAAAAAAATCAAATGTGTCAATTAATCTATTTCCTTATTTGATCCAAATTAAAGATAGGTTTTCAAATTAAAGCACTCATATGTGCTATATAAATAGTTTATTATTATCATTGTTATTATTATTGTCACTATCTTAGAGTTGCAATGCATAATTGTAATGCAAATGTAATTCATCAAGTTTTTAAAACTGATTAATATATTCATTGATTTGAGCTAGCAAGCAGATGAGATCTGTGGTGGAAGAAGCAAGTAAAAGTAGAACCTTAAAATAGTTTTCTTTATACTTCTACTTCACTATTGTTGGGCCCAAAGTGTCCTAAATTTCATTATATTGACATAATATGATAAATACAAAATATATGAGAACCATAAATGAATCCAATACATTTTTAAAACCATCAAAATGTTATTTGAGGGCAGAGCCAGTTGGATGTTTCTCTGGCTTTGGTCTGAATCACTCATCCATTCACATCATCGTTAACAAGACAAAGACTGTAAACGTGTGCCACAGAGCAGACTTCAGGCCCTCACATGTAGAGGAGCAGAACGTTTACATGGCTTGTTCATGAAACAGTTAAAACACAGACCAGTTTCGACACGGGCAGGAAAGAGTGCTTCATGTCTCTTGTTCAGACATGATAATGTCTAACTACTAATACTGTATTCTGAAGGGCCTCGAGACATATTTTCACTGAAGTTGAACACCATGAATGAAAACTAAACCAAATGAAACTGGAGTAGACCACAAAGAGTTGGTTCCCTCTTTATGTCCTCAAACCACACTTTGTTTGTACGTAACGTCTACAGTTAACGTCTACATGCTCTTTGGTGCCATTTTATGTGGGAAATCTCTGCTTTCCAACTGCACTGCATAAAAAGTCTTGCATGAAATAAAACGTTGTGTACTTTGTGCATTGCTTGGCTGTTTGAACACCACTCCATGTAATGTAAAACAAAAAACCCTGAACAGAGTATTAAATTTAAGAAAGGGTTTACATGACATATGAGCTTCCTTTTTCAGAGCTGTTGTATGTGTTGCCTAACTGGCCTCCCTTTCTTCCAACCACGCCTCCTGCACTGAAGCTGGATCCAACATACTTGATAATCTCAAAAAAGGAAACAGAGACAGACACATACAGCACGGTGCTGCTTTTAACATCAGAATACTGCATTCACACAGGTAATGAATCTAAAAGGTAAGTGAGAAAGTTGTGTTGCAAAGGTCTCATGTCAAACTGAGAGAAATCTAGAGGTAAAGTGTAAAGCTGACTTTGGTAAATTAATCATCTGGTGCTTCTTTGCATGTTCTTAATTCAGAAATGCAATGACAAGTGATAAATTCTCTCTCTGATAATGTCAATTTAAGAGTGTGAAATGTGACTTTGTTTCCATGCTTACATTTCTGGTCAATGTCAACCTCCTATTAAGCTCAGCTCAGCTGCTTGCTGTTACCTGTGCGCTGACGACAAAAACAGCAGCAGAGGTGCAGTGCAATACGGCTGTAGCATCAATCAAGAGGAAGGTACAGATAAAGAATTAGACAAAAATTTACATCCAAACTTGTGTGTTATTTTAATCATTCACTCCTGGGTTTACAGGGTGAGAAGGAATGAAGTAGTTTAGCTCCACATGCTAAAATACAATGGATTTTTTTTTGTCAAAAAAGTTAATTGCTGCCACCATCCAAAACAAAAATGAGCAAGACAACACAGGGTTGTAGCCAGGAGGCCAAGCAGCGTAATAATGTTGAAGAAACTTGAAAACTACAGTAAAATCTATTGATCTGGATATTTTTTCGCGAGACTTTTCTGCAGGTGCTGTGTGTACAGCACATGTCAGTCCAGGTTGTACCCCGCCTCTCGTCCAATGTCGATAGGGATCGGATAAGTGGGTATAGCTAATGGATGGATATTTTTCCATCTTCAATTTATTCAACATCACATTTTCTTGTAAATTATTATATATATTTTTATTAGCTGTATATCCCAGAGCCTAAAAGCTTATTTCTAAGTTTTCTCTCCTCTACCAGGAAGAAAATCTGGTGTAAAAACTTTGTTAAATAGCTGTAATAATAATGATAAACCTTTATTTAAACAGCCAGTTTATTGGGTACACCTAGCTAAAACTAATGCAGTCTGCCATTTAATAGTTAATAAGTAATTTATTTATTGTGTCATGCACATAAAAGTGGCCAGCACACTATTAAGAAAAATATGTGGTGAAACAAGACATGAACATGAATTTCAACTAAAAAAGTTAATGTTTAGTTGGTAATCTTTAATTTAATTGGAGTAGACAAAATATTAGAAACACCTCTAATGCAAAACAGCACAACAAACTACGTCCTTGAAAATGATCATAAGGTTGAATCAACACCTCTCTAAAAGCTTCAACAACTTAAAACTTTAATGTAAAAATGCTGTTTTCCACCCTACAGCAGCAGAGTCTCCACGGTGTCCCACAGTACCCAGTGCACTTCTGTTTAAAAACTCTCCCAGACTGCACACAATGAATATCTCCATCCCCTCCATCCTGCTTGGTCTGGGAGTAAAATGCCTGCTCAACTGGACCCTTGTGTTTCTCCAGAGGACCCACATCTGCAAGAGCTTCCTTGGAGTTTTCAGTGTTTCCCTTGCTGTTGTCGACACAACCCTGACCCTCTCTGTCACCACCTTTCACATCCACGCTGATGGATACGTCCTCCTCCTGGGTTTGAAGCTGACCAGGTACCATGTATGTTTGCTGGTTCAAATCCTCGGACAAGTCTACAGTGCTCTGCAGTGGCCTGTTGTAGTCCTGGCTGGTTTGGACCATTTCTGCACCGTCACTCAGAGGTTGCAACCCACCACCGCCAGAGCCAGATGGACTGTCTACTTATTTGTGACCAGCCTCCTGTGGTACCTCACTGCTCTCTACGTCTTCCTGCTGTCTGACTTCATTCCCGTCTTGGAGGATGTGCCTCACAACCAGATTCACCAGTGCTGGGTCTTCCACACCTCTCAGATCCTGCAGGTTGCCATGTTGCTCCTCCTGACTCTGGGCTGTGTAACGTCGCATGCTAGGTGCAGCACACAATTATTAAAAAATCCTCCTTTGAAAGACCAAATTACAGACCAAAGTAGAACTCACTCCAGAAGAAGTGTTGTTCACCGAGCTGTGTGTACATTTCTGAACACATGGGCCCTATTCCTGGTTTTTCTGGCCGTGCTCCCCCTGCTACCTGTGGGAATACCTGCACACCTGGGACTGAACATTGCCTGGCTCTGCTTCCTCAACAGCTTT
This sequence comes from Maccullochella peelii, assembly GCA_002120245.1. Lineage (NCBI taxonomy): Eukaryota > Metazoa > Chordata > Actinopteri > Centrarchiformes > Percichthyidae > Maccullochella > Maccullochella peelii. Next base: position 51,641 of record LKNJ01003609.1, read on the forward strand.
CTGATAGCAGTTGTTTTATGTACAGTCTGTCCAGACTCGCAGCTAGCGCAGGGCTTGGCAGAAGTTCCTCCCGACAGCTTGTGTGAGTGGAGAGTTTAATTTAGCTTGGCTGCAGAGGACAGAACATGACTGCACAAAGCAAATAATACACACAGGACATGTGTTGGAAAAGTGGAATTAGCCGCTGAGACTTGAATGTCTCATAGAAAGAAAATTATTTGTTAGCCAAGCTAGCTTTAAGAATGGCAATGTGGATCTGTCAGTCGGTCCACCACCACAAAGTTTTCATTTACCCAGTGAAACATTTACAAGATGGATGGCTCAAAATTTTGTACAGACATTCATGGTTCCCAAATGATTTATGTTACTGACTTTGTTTATCCCCTGACTTTTTATTTACCGCAAACATGAGGTTGACATTTGTGGTTTTGAGTGAAATGTATCAACAACTATTAAATGGATTGAAATAAGTTTGGTGATCCCTTAAGTTGGCATCACAGACTCAAATTTATTTTTGACTCAAGACCATAATTGCATACAATATAATAACAGAACGATGGTATTGGCAGGAATAAAGTACAACTTAAATTACATAAACAAAGGTAGAACATTCTTCAAGAATTCACCTAATTTATAAATAACTTTAGGCTTTTCTGTCTGCAATAACAAAATTAATTTAAACATTAGCCAGTCTAAATAATACTTTGGCAAGTGCTTCTTCCTATATTAAAATTCGTTCAGTTTGTCCAATAATGAGCAATTACCCGCAAAACCTTACCCCGACATTCCCATCAGCCTCGGTGTTGCTTTGTGCTAATTAGCAGATGTTAGCATGCTATCACGCTTAACTAGCTTAGATGGTGAACATGGTTAACATTTAGCCCCAGTTTGTGTCTCTCATGGTTTAGCATACATTCGGTTTCTCTAAAAGACAATAAACCAAAGATGTTTGGAAAAAAACGGTATTTTAGTCTAATGAAACAGTATACCTGCTAAACATCAGCATGTTAGCATCGTCATTGTGAGCTTGCTAACGTTAGCATTTAGCTCAAAGTACCAGGGTAGCTAAGTACAACCTTAAAGAGCTGCTGTATGGCTGTAGACTCTTTCTCCCGATAACTTATAACCAAATATCGACTTGAGCCTGTATCATTAGAAAAACTGCTTTTTAAAAAGGTACTTTTACTCCCATCATCCGGCTAATGAGGGATGTTCTTACTTTACCTGAGGGCCACTGGCCAGGTGGTTGTCGCCACAGTGATGCTTCAGATTGTATTTCCAGAAATACGGCAGCTTTTTCTCTGCAGATGAGACACGAAACTCCATGTACAAAGAAAAGAGGAACTGTCCACCTCTCTTAAAACTGGCTGTGGTCCAGGTAAACTTCCCTTTCAGGTTTAGCAGGAGCCATTTGGATGCCAAGTGTTTATGCTGACAAGTTGCAGTGAGGTGCAGCTAGCAACATTTTAAATGTGAAATAAAAGACTATTTTTATGCTCCGATTTTGCATCCTTGCTAGAAAATTAAACGAGTACTCTAAAATAAAAGGTACAATGGAAAAGTGACATGCCCTGGCTCTGGAGATGCCATTTTGTTTACTTTTTTCTACCCATCTCCCAGCCCGGTGCGGTTTCATATTGTGGTTTACTTTAAATCACCTTTATCAGCTGTACCACACTGTGGCAGCAGCTACTTTCTTTCTTGTGCAAATGTGTGAAGTCAATAAGGAAGTTATTAGGAGAAAGTCAGCATCACAAGCAGATAATAAAGGCAAAAGACAACATTGGTTTGACACTACAGAACTTTACTTGAATTTTATCCAAGTTCATTGTCTATACAGGGTATATTTACAATATCTGAAATCAGGGAAGGGCAAAAAAAAGAAAAACACTACATACAACTGAGGTATTAGCTAAAAGCATTTACAGGTATGTAATTTACTAGTAAATATCAATGATAAACAGTTAGAGATGCAGTGTCTTCTGCTTAAAAAACATCTTTTTATATCACAACATGAGGTAGGAGAACAGTGTCTCGATTCATGCAAGAACAAAAGTCTCATCACACTGTAGTATTGGCAACATAGTATGCAATGGTCATACACAGACACTGTGTTTCATGTTTCAGAACAGCATTGAGGGGAAAAAGGGTTCTTTTTAGCCAAGCCATGAATATTTTTTTTTTTCATCTATAGCAGGATGTGCATAAATTATAACTTGGTGTACCTATTTTTAGTAACCAGTGATCTGTGTGATCAATCACCAGTGCAGTCCTACTTCCTACCTCTCCCACACTGGCATAGAATAATTACTGGCTGAAAGTTATACACCCAACTACAAAGCACACCACCTGCAACAGCTCAAAGTCACATTGGATTTGTTTACTAGTTTTCTTCACATAGCCAGGATGTGAAGTATGTAAATGCTGTATTCAAATGTGTTCACATGGTAAAGCTCCGCTCCTTTCACCTTGTTTTCGTCAGTTGGGCAAACTTCACACCTGGAAAAATTCTGTACAAAGCAGAAATTCTCCTAACACTGCAAAATGCAAAAAGGCCCAGCACACCGTGTTACAAGGGAGTTTTCTCACCTTTCATTTACATTTAGTCCTTTTTTCCCCCCATTGTGGTGTACAATTAAAGAAGCCAAACAACGCCCCCTTGTGTATAAAATGCAAATTACAAGATTACAGTGATAACAGATTAGTTACAGTATCTGCTAATGTGATGAATTTAAATTATGTTTTTGTTGTTTATTTTTTGTTCTGCTGAAGAGGTAATTAAGTCAATAAAAACTAATACTGATTATCTTTTGAGTGATGTTTACACATCCAGACAAGGATATATCATCAGAATCAGAAAACATAACTACACATCCAGAGCTACATGAGCAAGTTTTTCTCTTTCCCTTTTTATAGCTGCTGTGCTTCAGTCAGACGTGGGAGGTGAACAAACACACACTCACACACACTCACATAATTTCCAAGTCAAATTAGGCTACATTTTATGTTCTTCATAATCTGACTTTATATTAAGCCAATCTCTAAACCAATAATGATCTAAAACATGTTTGATGTTCATGCATATGAGCCATCTCAATAGCTTGTGCATTACGTGGAAGGAAACATCTTTCTTCTTCTTTTATTTATTTTTTTTTTTTTTAAAACAATGAACAGATTGATAAGAGTGGCCTGGTGACACAAAACATAAAGGGCAGCAAAACATGCAAAAAAAAAAAATCATTTTTTGTTTGTTTTCTTTTTCTCCAAAATGCGTTTTTCAATTTAGCTCAGGGGGTGGGGGTTTAACAAAGAGGAAAAAGCTCATTACATTACACATTAAACCGTACGTCAAGGTGAAATGCAGAAAAACCAAATGCATCAGTTCAGAAAGAGGGGGAACGTGTGTAACCAAGTAATTTCCTATTTTGCCTTCATGTCTCAGTAAACCATGCATTTCACTCCCCCACATCCACTCGACAAAAGCCAAGTTCTGATATCTGCTAAGATCACTTTTTTTTAAAAAGAAAGCAAAAACATCTGAAACCTCAGTTCTGGTCTGATTTCTATCACCTTTTGAAGATTTTTCATATAAGAACAGTTAATATATTAATGACTACTGTATTTACAAAGTGAATATAAATCTTTAGTTAATACGTTAAATATTTTCTTTCATAATTTCAATAAAGTTTAGATAGAACAACAGTAGAGTGTACATTTGCGGCATGGGTTTGATTTTACTGGCTTGCACCCGCACCTGCTTTTACGACAATCAACAAACCACAACTGTACTCTGCCCGGTCTTTAAGGTCTGTTATTGTAAAGGGAAGCTGTGTAAGAAAATCTGCATTGAACAGGATGGAGCACAGTGGAATGTCTTTATCAATTTGCATTTATAGCAGATGCATAAAAAAAGCTCAGAGTTTAGCTGAGGCCGATCCCCTTCTCTTTTTAAACAATTATTTACACACGCGCACGCACGCACGCACGCACACACACACACACACACGCACTTACAGGGATCTCCTTAGTGGCAATAAAAAGCGCTTTTGCCTGGCAACTGACACAATAAAAGTCTTCTCTTCCTCTTGCTGGAAATGGGCTCGCTCTCCTGCGCATCTACAAAACACTGCACACCCCAAGCTGATCTGGCACTAGAGATGGATGGACGGGTATGTGTGAGTGAGTGACGGTCATTTTGTGGGAGAGGAGGAGGGAGGGAGGTTGTTGAGAGATGGGGGGGATCCTGTACAGTCTCAGTGCGGGCAGAGGCCCCCAGACAACAACAGCTGCCCCCATTCTGACGGCACAAAACAAAAAGGGCTCCCTCTGTACCTCCGGCGTCTGGGCCACCCAGCCTGCCGCGGGGAAGAGTGCACCAGTCCCCCGAGCGCTCCCCGCAATCCTCACCTCCCCTCGCTTCCTCTCCCTGCCCGGTGCTGTTTGTTCAGCCAGGCAGAATAACGTGAAGCAGGGGTCAGACCCGAGGCCCAAACCACCCTGGACTAACTGCTTTCACCTGCGACCCACATTCTTAGATGACGCTCTGACAAACAGGGTGGGGATAAAACCGTCTGCTAACAATGAAGTCAAATGATACAAAAAAAAGAAGCCCATTAAACAGGGACAGAGTGGAGCTTTGATCATCTGCTGGGAACGCTGGGGCCATTGTTCTGCCTGAATGCCTGGACTGCACTGACACACTCGAGTGTGTAAGGATGTCGTATGAATTATTGTAACACAGTACAGCTACCGCACATGTGAGACTCTGCCTTTCTCCTTTCTTAGGAAAGCTACACCAGCTCAGCCAGCCCCCATGTCCAGACACATTCCTTTCCAGGGGATTCTGGGGGAGGAGAGCGCGCTAAGTGCATAACACTGCTCGTGAGCTTCTTCATGCCAAGCCTGAAAACAGCACAGGGTTTCCTGTCTAGCCCAAAGTGGATGAAAAACAACAGCGTTTCCCAGCAGAGGGCAATGGCGCTAGGAAGGTGTGAGGCCTCCTGTGGAGTGGGGTGGGGGGGGCAGGTTAGAGGAGACACTGGGCAGCTGGTGGATCAACCGACAGACTGTTTGGTCTACAACAGGAGAGTCCAGGTGCTGCCTGGCATAGTGAAGAGGAAAACTAGTCTGTGTTAGGAGCAGCTGGAGTCCAGGCCAGGCGATTTGCTAGCTAGCTACCTTGTGGGGGTCACACTCAAAACACTCATTTCAAGTTTGCCGTCACTATTGGCATGTTTTCATTAGGTTTTACGACATCTGTCTTTTTTTTGTACAGTAAAGGTCTTTCTCCTCCATATAGATTTGATTGTTTTTAACATGTTACACTTTTCTTTCTGTGTTTTATAAGGAGCAAAAAAAAAAAAAGTCCATGCAGTTTCCTGCAGTCGCTGGTACTTGAGCGTTTGGGCTGTACATACAGAAAGACGGAGAAGGGGCGCGCAGCGCAAACCAGCCGCCATTATGTGTCTGTGGGCACTGGCTGCTGTGCCAGGTAGTAGCATGAAGAGACGTCCTCGAGGAGCTGAGACGAGTCTGTGTGTCTGAGCTGAAGTCTGAAATCTCCAAGCCATTAAGCTCCAGAATCCAGAGAGCGCAAGAAGGGATGGGAGAGGAGGGTGACAATCGTGGGAGGAGGGAGAAAAAAAAACCAAAACATAGTGATGGGTTGAGTTGGTCTCTACGTGACCAAACTCCCGTCTGAGAAGCAGCTGTTTGTTCAGTAAAAATTATAAATTAAATCAAAACATACATGCCCAAAAAATCTTTAAATACTGCTTAAAGGGAGGAGAGGGGAGCAAAAGAAAGAATAATAAAAAACACAACATAAAACTTTTCTTTTAAGTGATGTTAAATTACAAAAACAAAAGTCAGTCCTACACTGAAATAAAAGGGGAGAGTGAGATGCACAACATGAAAACAGCCTGAGGAGATGTGAAGCTCCTTTCTGCTTCAGGCTGATTTTGTTTGTGTCTGTACAGTTGGTGGGTGATTGGGGAGAGGAATGAGGGAGGGAGGCGCCTGGAGGGGTGGCAGTTACTTTTGGCCAGCCGCTGGGGCCTCTGAGAAGGAGAAAGAGGAGGAGGAGGGCGGGGAGTGGGCGTTAGGGGGTCCGGTGGAAGGGGTAAGAGGAGGAGAGGGGCTGCCTCCCACCGTGCCAGACTGGGCCATCTGCCGCTTGAGCTGGGTGATTGTACGCTCCAGCTTTTCCCGTGCCTCCCGCTCCCTGCGCAGCTCCTCCTGCAGCTCCTCCCGGTCCGCCTCTGCCTGCTCCAGCCTCTGACGCAGTTCCAACAACTGGGAGGAGACAGACAGAGAAGACGTTTAATTTAACACGTTATCACATTTATCAACAGTCTGTCGTAAGTCATGGCGTGTAGTTCTATACGTAAGATTCTGTGATGACTAGGAATGATTCAGCATCACACAATACAAAACTCCATTAAGATTTTCAGAGATTTTTTTTTATGTTAGCCCTTCTCTTCCTATAAGAGACTTAAAACATACAGTAAGACGTACACAAAATAGACCCTACACACAACATTTAGACAATCAGATAGCAGCTGAAAAGCAGTTAGCTAGGCTATCATAACAGACTGTGCAAAGTATAGCAGATAGGCTATCTACTGGTGTGGCATTGCATTTTGTGACTGCAGACAAAACCTGATTGGAGAGACCCTAACCCTCATTGTTTGTTGCTCTTTGGGAGCGGGGCAGGAGGAGCCGGAGCTTTAATAACAGACAGGAGGGGGATACTGCAGCCCTGAGCTCAGGCCAACATAACAGAACCTCAAGATTAAGTCTAGTGGAAACCCAAACAAAGGCTCAGAGTGTGCGCGTGTTTGTGTGCTTTCACACTCTTCAACAGCATATTGACTCACATAGGACACGCATGCACACAAGATGATTTACTTGGGAAATTCTCAATCACAGAAAGACTATAACCACATCTCCAGTGTCAAGGTTTTGGTAGAAAACACTCTTCCCTTAGAGGAAATGTGTGGGTGATGGCTGTGCGACCTGTGCCACTATCTGATCTGAGCTGCACCAATGCTTCCTTGGTTTGGAGCATAGCGCTGTAACGTCTTAAATAAAAATGGCATATGTTAAGTGATGCAAGCCAATGTGCATGCCATATACTGTATGTATATGTGATTCACTCAGACTGTTTCCAATGCCAAAATCAGTGCTGTGCATGCATGTGTCCATACCTGTGCAGTGTAGTGGGCCTCTTGCTGGCGTTGTGCCCCCGGCTCGCAGGCGCAGGCCTGCTGTCGGAGCTGCTCCAGACGGGTCTCCAGCTCCAGCTGTTCCTGACGGGCCTGGTTGAGCTGCCGCGCCTGCTCGCTGTGCACCGCCTCCAGCTCGCAACGCAGCTCCCGCTGCTCGGCGCTCAGCTCCCGTAGCCTCGCCGCCTCGCCCCCACGCAACGCCTCCAGCTCCTGGAGACACAGAGACTAAGTCAAGGGAAATACCAACAATAATGTGATACTTCACTGACCCTTGTAGAGAAAAATGCTTTGCATTTCATCTCCTCCACAGGGAGGTCAGATGTTTGATACCACAAGGGACTCGAATGCAGGCTTCTACTGCTTATGATGCCCTGCTGCCCAAATTCAGACAGAATCTGTGTATGTAGCTGACCTTTAACAGATTCAGTGGGATTATGGATGTAGTCAAGGGCAAAAAAGTCAAAATCTGGACAAACTACAAAATGAAAGTTTTGTGTATACATATTTAGCTTATCTAGTATTTTCAAAAAATACAATAATAACATAACAATAATTTCTCTAATATCTCATGTTAGAATACAAATGCAATTCTCTCCGAATCCCATTGGTGGGTTTAAATACAGTGGCATAATTCAGCAGTAGATGTGAACGTCATTATAATTGTAGGTCAACTCTATTTCCATATGTCTATGAGTGTTTAATATACAACATGTTATATATTAGTGAAACATTGTAATTTACATGAACTGGAGATCTTGATCTACAAATTGCAAATGGAACCATCTGACTCCAACATTTGGACAGAATAGGCTTTTGGATTTTTTCAGGCGGTGGGATGGAGAGATGGAGGGGTCGGCGGAAGGTGAACATCACCTCTACATCTACGTCAAGGACACTTTTCATAGGCGAGGACAGTTATAGTCTAGTCAGGAGCTCATTTTTTATCTTGGTCTTTGTTCTTTCAGACCGCCAACTCACCATTTCCAGCTGCAGCTGCTTGTGCAGGGTGGAGTTGAGCTTCTCCTGCTGCTTGCTGTACATCTGCATGATCTCCACAACAATCCTGTCCTTGTCGTCCTCCAGCCCTCCCACCACCACTGCAGCGCAGCTCGTGGTAGAGCCCATGTCCTTAGCCGCTACTTCCGTTACTGGCGACAACAACGACGCAGGAGGAGGAGGAGGGGTGTGGATGGGGTTGTGGGTGGCTTTCTTGCAGCTCGGGCTGCTTGTCTCCATGGAAACTGCCTGGGTTTGGCATTCCCGCTCGGTGGCCGAGGCAGCAGCGGCACGTTGGGATTTGACCTCCTCGGCACCAGCAGCGACGGGAGGCGATGCATGAAGATCTGAGGAGGGAGGAAGAGGAGGATGAAGTAAGGAGTTAAAAAAAAAAAAAGGAGAGGAGGAGGTGGCTGAAAGACAGGAAGTGCGAGCCAAGCTGGCGTACACTCCCGCCTACGCTTAGTAACACCCTCGCACAACCTCATAGAAGCTCACACCTCTTTCTCAGCGTGAGCGCACACACAAGGTAGCAGAAGCACGGCATGGCAACAGCCGACGAACCAAACACTCACACACAAATTCACTGTGCATGCATGCCCCCAGACACAGAGAGAGAGAGAGAGAGAGAGAGAATAGAGAGAAATAAAGGGCCTTGTGTGGGAGCTGCGCTGCTCTGCGTGGGCTCTTCCTCTGTTCAAACTCTGGCCTGTTCCCTCACTGTGGTCTTTAAAAAGGTGTACATCATGGGAGAAGGATCAAACAGGCAGCGTCACACTCTCACACACAAAGACACATCTTCACAGATGCTGCAGTGGGACGTGTAGGCTAGTAATGACAGTGAGTTTGAAGGTATAACCTCACAGACAGAAAGAGAGGAAGAAATAGTGACAGGGAGAGCAGGAGAACGGTGGGTTGTTTGCCAGCCTAATCTACTCATACAGTATGTGTGTGACAGGAAACAGCATGTCTGGCACTGGAGAGAACACACTCATTTACTGACTCAAGCTGGCTTGCACATGTGCGTACACACACATACATGCTCTGCACAACACACACACACACACACACACACGTAGTAGAAGCACACAAATACCAGGAGTGGGTCATTTGGTGATGAATCGAAAGGAAATAAGCAGAGGGGAGAGGGAGAGAGAGAGAGAGAGAGAGAGAGAGAGAGAGAGGGGAACACAAACAGACTGGGAGAGGAGAGCATTCGGGGGGGTGGGAGGTGAAGAGGAGCAGGGGAAAAGTGACAGCAGTCTGTGAGGGAGGCGGAGATGAAGGGAGAATGGGTGGAAGGATGGAAGAGGAAGTGCGGGAGCAGACGGAGGACGGACTCAGAGAGGATGTGAAGATAGCTGCCAGGAAAGAGAGAGAGAGGATGGAGGGAAGAGAGACAGATTGGTTAGAGGAGAAAAAAGGGGAGCAGAGGGCCTGAGAGATATGAGAGAGAGACAGCCTGGCAGTCAGACATGGCGTAATAATGGCAGACAGAAACTATTCCTCTGAATCACCCCTCCACCCCCCACCTCTCTCTATAAATATATATACACATCTTATTAATGCAGGCTTAATAGACACACTTTAAAGTGCACATAAAAACACACAGTGAGGAGAAGAGGTCACTGCCATTTCCACCGCTCATCAACACTGAGTTGCCCCCAGAGTCTTTATGTGAAGATCAAAGCATGATTATGTGCATCGCTGCAGGCTGCATTGTTAAGTGTGTGCATGAATGTGTGTGTTGGATGTAGGTTGTATGTTTACAGTAAACACGTGTCTGCTCTTTGAGTGTGTTACATGAACATGATCTGCATGTGTCTGCAATAATTCATATTTAATGATAAAATATCATCAGTGTTGTCCGCCTTTGGTTGCATATGGAAATCCTTTACTTTGAAATTGGCCAAATTAAGACTAGAGCACATTAATATTTGATAACAAAATCTTAACTCAAGGGCCACTTACTAGCTTTTTCCCCAGAGCTTTCAACCAGAAAAAGCTTAAGGTGAGATTTTTTTCAATTTAAGTTACTGTCTCCAAGGTCAAAAATGAACTTTCACACTTTAAATGAATACTGTTTTATCGTCATTGTTTTATGGTCACTAATCATTGAGGTCACTTTACTTTAACCTCCCCTATTTAGCATTTATAAGCACCGTATTAACATTTAATAAATGTTTATAACACTATAATGTAGCTGTACGCAGATATAAGGACATTTTAACTGTAATTATTAAATGTTTATTATTAATTATTTAATGGATATACTGGAAGCAATTTCCTGCCATTTCACCTGCTTTCAGCTCTGCTCTTTTCAGTTTTTTTACTTGCATGAACATACTTACAGAGTGTAGGTTGTTGCATTTACTTTCACAAGAAGGTCAAGTAAGAAAACGTATTTTTCAATTTTAGTATTATTAAATTTGAGTGCAGTGTTTGACACAATTGACCAGAATATAAAAATGAAATGGCTTGAGAAGTGGGTAGGACTTCCTCACTCAGTACTTGCCTGATTTGTATCTAAAGGGATGACAATTTTCAGTACATCTTGGGAACTCTGTCTGGGAGAGTTGACAACAAATTGAATCACATTTTACTTCTTGTCTGTAAAGCCCACATGGCCTTGCTCCACAGTCAAGTAGTCTGACCTGCTTATCCAATATCAGACCTCTTAAATCATCTGGCTCAGGCCTTCTGGTTGTTCAAAGGTTTAAATCTAAAGTTTAGTGAAGTTGAAATGTTATGGTTGTAGCTCCTGGAATACTTCACCAACATTAACACTGGTCAAAAGCAGACAGAACACATTCCTTCTCCCTTGGAATGAAATGAGCTGTATAAATAAAGTTTTGCTTGCTTTGGTTTAACAAAAAAAAAAAAAAAGACAGATGGTGAATGTGTTTGTAATCCGAATCTAATTTCTGGATCGGTGTGGTAAAGTGGTACCTGTTTGTAATTTAGCATCACTATAGCATGTGTGTATATTCAGTAAATGTCTTTCTGTTTGTCTCTCTGTGTGTATTAATGTGTGTGTATCATTACTGACCCATGGGTGGCTCGTCGTGGCCCAGCACTCTGCGGCTGTAGTGGTGTTTGAGCAGCGCTCCGAACATCTCAGGGCTCATCTCCGCCTCCCTCCGCAGAGACACGTTGGGAGCCACCATCTTATCATATGTGTACAGGTAGTAACTGGGAGAGAAACAGAGAAGAAGACATTTAAGCACTGAACAGACCTCATATGTAGATAAATCTTTACTAATGGTAACCCTAAAACAAAAATACTGAACATATAAAAGCACTGAAAAGTTCAATTCCAAGTTTTCCTCGATTACAGAAAGGTGGGGTACGCTGCTGATTAAGTACATACTGAATCAAGTATCTGTTTTGTCTTTGTGTTATTCTAGTCATAACCTTTCACATAAAGATCATAAAATGTTATGAGTTTCGGACTTTGCAGTGCTGATATACATAAAGCAACATATACGCCTGCAATAACTTGTATGGCCCTTTTACCTCTACAGCAAAAAAACAGCAGAATCAGAGTAACAGAACAACAGTGGCTGCAGTAGCTTGCAGTAACTTCACCACCTGAAGACAGGAGCTGAAAACACAGTGTGGAATATGGATATTTCTTATCACGTGTTTACAGGATCTCAGCCTAAACAGACCTTCGGCTTATCACAAATGTCCAGGTAGTGGGTACAACTGAGAAAGAGATAGTGCCTGAAGATGCACTGAAGTCACTGAGCCAACACTATCTGTCTATTCTTGTCTGCATGGTGGGGAGGGAGGGAGGGAGGGGAGAGAGAAATAGAAAGAGAGAAGCAGATGGAGGAGAGGAGAGGAGAGAGGAGAGGAGAAACTTTGAACCCCTCCCCCACCAGCAGTCCCCTCCAGACAGAGCCGGCGCTGGAGCTGTGAACTAGGTTAAGCATGACAGCTCAGTGGGGCTCCGCCTGAAAGACTACAGCACTGCCAACCCAGCCTTGCTTCCTCTCCTCTGGATGGAAACGCAGCACTGCCTGCTAGGCTGAATGGGAATCTGAAACTCCTTCACATGAAACGACTAAGATGTGATTGAATAATGTAAGCCTGCCTCGTATTTGACAAGTGTACCGCTAATGGATGCTGGTAGTAACCCCAACACGACGTTAAGTGCTAAGATGTCTAGGACGACGTTTGGCTGTAGCAGTTCATTGTTACCGATGCTGCAATGCAAAAAGACTTGCTCCAAACTGGTCTGCGTAAGTCCTGACTGGTTTGAGAGTGTAGCAGGCATGTGATGCTGGTAGGTGACCAGAACTCTAATCCTGCCAATTTGTCTGGCAGTGACGTATGTGAGCCTCCGCACAGTCAGTATGTCAAGGCAGTCACATGTAGCCATTGTGCCGTAAACCATCTAATTCCATCTTTTAATCTGGGTCAGATTACTGTGTGAGCTATCAGAGATAGAGAGAAAAATGGTGTAGAGCTGAAACAATGAGTCAATGAATTGATTAGCCAATTGACAGAAAATGAATCTGTAATAATTTTGTTAATAATCGTTTAAGTCATTTATCAAGCAAAAACGCCAAACATTCTCTGGTTGCAGCTTCTTAAATTGAGGATTTGCTGCTTTTCTCCGTTTAATATCTTTGTAAATTGAATATCTTAGGGTTGTGGACTGTGTGGAAAATATAAACTATAGATAAATTGATAATGAAAATAACCGTTAGCTGCAACCCTGAAATGGTGCATTGGTGGTTAATGAGGTGTAGTACCTGGGATGGACCAGGGTGGGGTGTCCTGGCTCCTCCTTGATGTCTGGGAAAAGACGGTTGAACACCAGAGTAGGTGGAGATGTTTTCCCCTATGAAAAACAAAATCACACACACATAAATATCACAAACCACAGCAACATTGTCTTTGTGTTACCGTTACAAAGGCACAGAATGGTATCTTCCATCCACATTTATTGATCTATGCATACAATTTTGCAGTTGAATAGATGAATTATCACAAGATGCACACCCACGCACACCCACGTGTAAACACACACATGCATACATGGAGAGACGCAGCAGGAGGAGAAGGGAATGTGCTGTACTGCACACGGCGCTCTTGGAGCCATAATCTAATAAAGCGAATACATGCATGCATACATGTGGATGAGGGATCATCCATCAGGCCTCAGCTGAGAGAGAGTGTGTGCGTGTTGGAGAAAAAAGATAATCATTTCCTGTGTGTGCATGTAAAGTTGGTGTGTGTGTGTGCTGCAATAGGGGGAAGAGCAAAGCCTTTCAGCAGCTGTATGAGTGTATTTCCTGACAGGTCAGAGAGGAGAAGCGTGCTGCTATGAATGGGTGAACAGGGGGTGTGTCTGTCAGTCAGGATGGGGGTAGTGACCCTGAGTGCTGACCTGTGTGTAGAGGAGGGGGAGGGGGAAGAGAGGAGGGGATGTCGGAGTGGTAGGAGGTGATGGAGAGATGGGGTTGGATGGATATGGGGAGGGAACCGATGACTGACCTTTCTCACAGGGTCGGCATTGGCCAACTTGCTGCTGGGGGAGCAGAGATCTGCCGAGGATTTCCTCACCTGGCTCTCCTCCTCCTCCTCCACTGCCTTCTGAAACACACGGAGAAAAGAGGCGGCGGTTAAACCGACAGACAAAGACGTGCCAAGGTTAAACGCGACATAGAATGAGAGCGCTGACATAAGAGCGCAGCATATAATACATTTGTAAGAACAATTAAAATGATTCACGGATTCTGTTGCAGGAGCATGGGAACGAGAAGAAGAAAGTGTTGAGAAAAAAAATTACAACTGGCACCACAGAGGGTAAGGTCACAGAGAAGGGAAGACAGAGACGAATGGCATCTAAACGATATAAAATGGAGACAAATGACATCCAAGAGATAGAAAATGGAGACAAATGGTATTAAAAGTGAGTAGTGACTGAGCTATGGCCTGAGTCCACTGTGATACAGGCTCGGAGAAAACAATGGCAGCAGGAAAATGAATAAGCTAAGAGTCAAGGCTGAATGAGCCCACTGAGGAAAGCCTATGAATAAAACACAAGAAAAGCCACGCTGATATTCAACATGGCTATAACATGGCCTGTCATTATGTGCCTCTGTGCGCGTGATTCATTGGTATATATGCAACGGGGTTGGAGTCTCTCGCTCAATGTAAAGACATATTTTCTGTTGAAATGTTTATGACATTGTGTCAGCTTCGTATCCTCCACGTGAGTTCAGTAAATACTGCTGGCGTTGCCTCTAGTTGTGTGTCCATGTGTGTCTGTGTTTTTTTTTTTGAGAAAATCCAGGACAAGCTGATGGAGTTGATGCTTATCTGCGGCAGACAGGCCTGACACTACACACAAGCTGCCTGCAGTTCACACACACACACACACACACACACACACACACACACACACACACACACAACCGACAGGTAGCACAGGCACCGGAGTAACAAGACTTTCCGGCATCGCAATATGAACCTCTAGCCCGCAGCAACAGACAGAGAGAAGGAGACAGGAGTTGTAGAGGAGAGAAGGTGGGAGGAGAAGAAGAAACAGGAGGATAGAGAGGGAATTCAATGAGGAGAAAAGAAGCAGAGAGCAGAAGGAAGGGAAAAGATAGAGGTTGTAGAAAACATCAATAATTGACTTACTAGCCTTTTAAAGTCATCTATAAACGTTTATCCACAGAATGCATGCACACACACACACACACACACACACACACTTAGAGTTGGACACAGTGAATAATAACAGACAGCCTTTCATCAGCTGGACATAAAGATTTTCCTCTGCGCTGTATCGGCTCAGAGGCACCCTCATTATCTGAGCTAAACAGCCTCAGAACAATACGGCCAAATTATATAACAACTTCACACACAGACAAAGTCAAAACGTATACTTGGCAGGAACATATTTAATCTTTGTAGTCATTTACGAAGCAAAATAGCTTCTCTGTTTTATATCTTCACCTAAGGCTATGGAAATTTGCAAGGGGCATTTTTCACCGTTTTGTGACATTTTCAGAGATTGAACAAGATTGATCAAATAATCCCAAAAATAAAAATGTTAGCTGCAGTCCTACTCTTAAGTTTCCTTCTGTTATATTTATACTGCTATTGTAATGCATATATACCTGTTTAAGTTACCTTTTCTGTTATGACAAAACAACTACTACTAGTCCTGATTTGTGTATGTGTGTGATTTCACGTGTACTGTATATGTAGGAGATAGTCCCTTATTTACAAAGGCATGGATGAATGAGCATGTGCATGCAAATGTAATAGGCCGGAGTCATATGCGTTGCTAGGTGAGTCTCTCTATGTGTGTGTGTGTGTGTGTGTGTGTGTGTGTGTGTGTGTGTAGAAGGGGGGCTCGTCCGTTAATGAGCGCTTGTGGTTGGTGCTTTTTCCTTTTTTTCTCCAGAAGGCAGCACTGCAGCACTGAAGTGGAGGGAGGGAGGGAAAGGGAGGCATAAAGAGAGAGAGAGAGTGGGATGATAGGACAGGGCAGAGATAGAGGGAAGGTTGAATTGACAGAAACAACAATGAACCCACTGCAGTGGCGTGGAGGCGAACAGGGTCCTCGCTGGCTGGATTCCCTCCGATAGGTTGTCTGAATGTGTATGTTGATGGCACTCGCTACTACATTCCCCTGATCTAAAATCTGTCACTCCCCCTGCACAAGTGTGTGTGTGAGAGTGTGTGTGCGTGTGCACGTGTTTGAGACAAATGCAGACAGAGGTAGAGCATGGGGCCAAACTGACATTAACATCAGGTCACCCAGGTCTTTCATCTGCTTGACCCCTGATCTGCTCTGCTGAGACAACTGACAGCTCATTAAAAGGTAGGTCTGTGTGTGTGTGTGTGTGTGTGTGTGTGTGTGTGTGTGTGTGTGTGTGTGTGTGTGTGTGTGTGAGTGAGCACAACAAAGAAATTGTGTTGGTCCATGTCTGTTTGCACATGCTTGTATTAGCATGTGTATCCACATATAGAACATACATATATGTATGTGTGTGTTCCACTAATGGTTGCCTGCGTCTCTCCCTGTAGTTCCTGCTTACCTGACAGTTGACAGCTTAACGCCCACCGCCCACACACCCCTGCTCATTATTCCTTAATGAATGTGTGCGGGTGCAAACGTTTTCACATTTCAACACAACTGTTTTCCTCTTCCCCCTGTGGTCCATCTCTCTCCCTCTCTTGTCTGTTTCACCTTCCCACCCCCACCCTGCTTTATTAACATACACACACACACACAATGTGGCTGCTCGGTCCTAATCTACAATAATGAAGCGCGCGCACACACACACACACACGTGTACAGACACACACAAATAGCTCCTTGCCCCCCTATGTCTCCAGCCCTTTGTCAGACTGAAGCTCGCCATATGACAATGTGGATTAGCATTCCACACACTCGCTCAGCTGAACTCTGCCCTGTTGTTCCTAATCACCAGCAGTCTGCCTGCCGCTGCAGCCACACACACACATTTCATCCCATCACTACACAGCTAGATGCAACTCGAGACACACACACGGCCATGTGAACTTTTACAATATGACCCATTTCCAAAGCATCAGTTTAGTCCCCAGCCCATTAGCACACATGACATTTCTACAGCAGATGCATTAATGGAGAAGAAAGTGTTTTTTCTGTGTGTGTGTCTGTGAAGCCTGAGTGCTCCAACAATAACAAGCGCCACTGTACTACACACACATCCATGACCGTACATTACCATACACAGTCTGGCAAACACAGACGGAGAGTAAATGCACTTCAGCGGCAGCCGTGTGTTTCCACGGTGAGCTCCATCTGTGCTTCCCACTTGCAAAGCACTAACATCTCATTTACACCAGCAATAACTTGTTGCCTCCATTCTCTTTTTAGCTGGAAATTTATGGCAAAGGGGCATTTGAAATGGAGGCTGACATCCTCGTGCAGGCTTCCATGAACAGTAAAAAAGTGTCATTTTTGTGCACATTGCAATTAGATGAGGGTTTTTTTATACTTTAAGCTAGAAATGAAATTCTGCTCAGAGCATTAGATTTCATAATTGGCTGTGCTGGCAAAAGCACCACCATATCATTCACGAAGAGTTGATTTGTGATTGGGGTGAAGGCTTTCAACTTCACAAAAAGTCAACAGATACTCAATTTCTTTGTAGCAGAAGACTGTGGAAGATATAAGTGAGCTCATACCCACAGACAACAAGAGGAATCTGGTTTCTTTTCTACTCTTATAATTATATGTATAATTTATATGCATCTAAGCTTAAAGGCAGACACATCGAAACACACACAGGCTGCCACACAGACTGCAAACAAGTCCCAGGTCAAGCTCTCCTCCTCCCCTCCGGTCACATGGACACTCCAGATGACTGCCGTCTCAGTGTGGGCAGCAGAGGAGGACGGAGTACTGCAGCTCATTCTCAGGAGGAAGTAAACAGCCTTTATTTGGGTGCCTTTTCATTCTGCCTCAGACAGTGAGGGAGGAAAGGAGGAACACACACACACAACACACACACAGAGACAGTCAGTCACGCCCTGTCTGTTTCTAGACCACATCCTGTTCTGCTGCAGTCGTCAGCTGTGTCAAAGATCAACTTCCTGGCCCGAACCATGCAACGACAAGATATCGAAGCATCTTGCCTGCCTGAATTATGTCTCTTGTCTTCTCTTTAAACTCTTCTGTCACTTTCTCTTTTCTCATTTACAGTTTCCCCAAATGTTGATCTAGTCTTTTGCTTGCAGTGAAGGTCTGATGTGTAAAATTTGCATCTGTGTTTGGGATCTAGTTTTTATATTATGTGCTTTATTTGGGGTCCAGTGCCCTGGTGGTCCCACCTGCCCCCGCTTCCACATACACTAGAGTCCTTTATATGGAGGTCTTAATCCAATAAGCCATTTATCCATGGACTGGGAGCCGCACTTTGTTTCAGCAGCCAAATCAATAACAGCTCACGAGGGAACCAGACAGCAAAGTGGGGCATTTAAAGGAATACACCTTTTCTTTTTGGTGAAGGCTCTCTAATTAACCGAGAGGTTTTCAGAGTGTTTTAGTTAGTACATGTTTTAGTTCTTTCTGTGAATGCTTAAGTCTTCAGTTATACTTGTGTATAATAGAATAATGGGTAAAACAAATGTCAAGCATATTTGCCACAAAAATGGCATATTTCTCAATCACTTCAAGCCAAGAGCCTACAACAATCTTTTATTGCCTCACTGCTCAAAGTGTTTGACACTTCTTCGCTTAGTGCTTAGAGGAAGAAACTTGTTGTATTTCTTCCTGCATGTGCTGAGAAGATTATTTTTCTTTCACTTCAGCCAAAGAGACAAATGGTCATAAAAAATGAGCAGGGCACGGCTGAGGACAGGTCTGACAGGTGGACGGTTAGACAAACAGGTGACAGAGGTAAACAGGAAAGAGACACACAAAAAAAGACAGACAGACTGCCGAGACAGATGAAAGCACAAACAGACAACATGTGACTGTCTGTCCCCAGACACACACACACACACACACACACACACACAGATAAGGACAGGTTCATTCCCGCATGGCTTTGGCTTCAGGCCTCAGGCACATTATTGCGCCACATAGGCACTCTGTCTAGACAGTCATCACACGCACGTCAAACACACACACACACACACACACACACACACACTTTCCCCTCCCTGCCAACGTGTTGAGCTCCTTCCTCCATATCTACAGCTACAGTCAGCCATTTTACAACAATCCACACACTCACCACAACCAATGGGACCCAATGGAGAAACAGTTAAAATGAAGCGAGTTATATAAAAGTGACAGTGAGGAATATCCCTCTAATAAATGCATCTGTCCACCTACTGTAGCTTTACCACTGACACTAGCTACAGTATTTCTCTTCGATCCCTTGTCTCTTTAAGCTTTGTCGATCAATTTTTCTATTCATCTCTCTCTCTCTCTCACGCTCTCGCTCTCTCTCTCTACTGTTTCTCATGTTTCGCAGTCGAATCCCAGGCGGCGGCTTCCAGTTTATATTCACAGCAGTTCATGAGGAGGGTTGTAATAACATTACCTCATGAATGGACAAATTGTCTGACTGGAATACACTTGGCAAGCCAAGGTAACC
Source organism: Maccullochella peelii (assembly GCA_002120245.1). Lineage (NCBI taxonomy): Eukaryota > Metazoa > Chordata > Actinopteri > Centrarchiformes > Percichthyidae > Maccullochella > Maccullochella peelii. The sequence goes on from LKNJ01003609.1 coordinate 70,992, forward strand.
CCTACGTCACACACATAGACAGACAGTATCTTATGACATAGTATATATTAAAGAGTGAAAGAAAAATGCTAGGACTGCAACTGATGATTATTTTCATTATCATTATCAATCTGCCAATTATTTTCTGGATAAATTGACTTGTTTGGTCTGTGAAACATCCATCAAGATTTCCTAGAGCTCAAATATCCACATTTGAGAAGCTAGAATGAGAGAATATTTTGGCATTTATGCTTAATAAATGAATTAAACGATTCATCAATTCAATTGTTGCAGACTAATTTTCTTTTTTTTCTTATTTATAATTGTTTTAGCTCTAAAAAATACTAAACAAATCATTCCCATTTGTCCCAGCCAACTCATTTTCACTCAGCTGTCTAACTTTAAAATGTTACTATGGCTACATGATTGAGTAACACTAGGCATCTAGTTGCCATAATATAGACAATTAGCGCTGATCGATTAGCTGGTTGACAGAAAATGAATCTATGAAAACTCTGATCATTAATCATTTACGCAATTTTTAGTAGAAAGCATAAAAAGTAAAAAAAATCAGACAAAATAAGCACTTTTAAGACGTCACTTTGAACTCTGGTAAATTCAGAAGAAAATTTGTCATATACTACATGATGAATTGATCAGTAATGCCAGACATAACTGTGTGTTGGAGCCCTTAGTAGCAATGATGAAACACTGCATCAGAAGTACAATGAAATTATGTCACTCTTCAAATCCTCAACCTCAAGTACTATGATTAATAGTCATGAACAGACAAGATCATTTTTGCCATAATCACGCAGCTTTATGAGAAAGCAAATATGATTCAGCCTTGTGAAAGACAGGCACAGCATGCAGGCTGAGAGATCTGAAATTTCCTGTTTGCCCTTTCAACTGCAGTAAAGGAAAAAAGTGAAAAGTGCATTCTTTTTCTTACCAGGTCATTTCACCTCATGAGCAATATCATGAGGTTGGTGATGGTTCTGACTCTAAAATCCATATATCCACCCCGCATTTCCTCTTCCCCCAATTGATGTCATTAGGTTTGACATGAAGCATTACAGGCCTGTATCAAAATGTTGCCAGTGACATTCATCATGCACACGTATGCACAATGAAGTGGGAGTGTGTTTGAGTCAGTGTAGGGCATTTAAAAATCATCCACGCACATGAGAACATACTAGCTGCATACACATGTGCAGCTTACCATCTCTCTATCACAGCAGCTCAGTGTGTGTGTGTGTGTGTGTGTGTGTGTGTGTGTGTGTGTGTGTGTGTGTGTGTGCGTGTGCGTGTGCGCTCCACTTTCCTTCCCCGGTGCCCCCCAAAGTGTTAATTACCAAAGCTGTTGGGGCTCACCTATGTGAGTCAACCAGGCCGGGAGACAGACACATACACACACAGATGCACATGCAAGTTCACAGACATCCCGTCCACCAACAGCTCCATCAACCAGCAGTGTAGGAGGAGGAGGAGGACGACGACATAGTTTATTGCAACCATAACTGTCATGCACAGATGTGCACACAGTAGACACACTTCAGTCTCCCAGGAGGACACATTGACTGAGAATGAGGCCAGTGGGCTCTTGTCTTGTCTGTAGATAAATGTACTCGTCATTTGAGCTTCATCTGGGTCAATGTGTGTGTGTGTGTGTGTGTGTGTGTGTGTGTGTGTGTGTGTGTTTTTTACCAAAAACGAAACAGAAAGTCTCCAGAGAAGCTTGCTGCCTTGGGACTCTGTTTGGGGGTGGGTTACTGGTTTAAATCCGCAATTAGTGAAAGAAACATACACACTAGCACCACCAAAACACAACTCAGTTGTCTGGTTTTAAGGGAATTCGGCTCACTATTCGAATGGATGAAACAACTCAGAGTGCTTGGAGACAGAGGGAAGTGAGAGAGCTGCAGAGAGGACGAGCGTTGCTAAGCAGACTGAAAGCCGAGAGAGACTGTCAGCAAGCCAGCAATGCACTGCTATCACTACAGAGAGAAAACACAAAATGGAGACACTGCCCAACCTTCTGTCTTTGCAATTAATTACACAGCATCCACTAAAATGCCTCAAAATACATGCTGAAGCCTGCTTCTGACAGCCATTCAGTAGCTAAATGTATTTTATATCACCCAGCAACAATAACCTCCTCATCATAATTTGGCCTGATTGCCATTTAAAGACTAGTCTTAAAGCATAAAATTAGCTAATGTCTGCTGGTGAAAGGTGGAAATAAAAACTCCTAATTCTTGTGCTACATCTATAAAAACAAGTCTAAAGATAAATGGGCTTCACATTTAAATAAGTGACTGTTTAACTGTTTTAATGCAAGAGTTGCCTCTGACTAAAACCCCTTCTTTAGTGGCCCTATGCGGTCATATATCGATCGGTGGTTTGTTTACTTCTTCTTCAGCAGCTCCAGAGGCTGCTCTGCTGTAATGTGGAATACTGCAGTAAATGTCAATGCTTGGTTGGTCGTTGCAAAAGAGGATAGAGAAAGAAGGAGGGGAGGGTGGAGAAAAAGAAAGGGTAAGGGGGCTGACCCATGATACAGTCACAGCCCTACAAGGAAAAAAAAGCTCCACCTGCATGGCCCAACCGCCCGAAGGGTCAAATCTATCACAGACACATGGAAAGAGAGACAGTTAAATCCAAACAGGCCCTGGGTCCTCTGACTGTTCTGCAGGGAGCTCCGGTCTCATCCATATTACATGCAGGAGCTTGTTTGAAGCCTCTGCTGCTCGCTTCTGCATGGGCAGCTTGGCTTTGCTGTCCAGGCCCCTGGGGGTCTCTCCCACACACAAACACAAGCACAGCTCCCGTAATGCAAATGCATCAGCTACCATGACTCTCCCTCTTCTCTCTCTCTCTGTCACAAGCTTTGGTTTTCAAAAAAAGTCTCTGAAGCCTTTAAAATATGTACTTTCACATTGTACATATGTTTATCATAGTTTTTCATATCTTATTGTCAATTTTCTATTCATGCTTCTTGACATAAAGTACTTGTTTTATCTTTATTTATAATTTCTACTTACTGTGTTTTTTGTTATGCACCAATATACCAAGGCAAATTCCTTGTATGTAAAAACCTACTTGGCAATAAACCTGATTCTGATGGCTTGTGGACTGCAAAATTTACTAGATGCATTTGCTTTTAATCTGGCAAAATCTGTATTATTAAAAGACTAACTTCAATTTCAAAACCTACACACAGAAATCTGCCAGCATTTGGGCGGAGGCGGTTATTCATTTCCATCCTGCCTGCACTGATTTTAATGCACCAAAAGCCATGACAGGTGAACGCACAGTCCACACACTTGATCACCAGACTTCCTTCATTAAAACAGTCAGTGTCTGAGGCAGGCTTGACAACAGCCCAAGGAAAGCGTGGCTGGGTTTGGTAAATGTCATTACAGTTGAGTCAGAGCTCTAAGTGAACACACCTGGGCCTAGATCAAAGACTGTGAGAGAGTCCGGGACGGTGATAAATCTTTGTCCTGGCTCCACACTGACACTGATGAGTGGAGAGCAGACTGCAGCACTGATGGAGCACCGTGACTCACGCTGCAGGATGGGGTTGGCGTGGTGACGGGAGGAAGTGGTTGTGTTTCTGTGAGTCTGGCTGTGTTTCTGGATATGTTTGACCCTTTGACTTCCTTTCATCATGAACTGTGGACTGTGTCATCATCTCTCTAATAAGACATGTCATCATATGGACACGGTCAAAGCTCACGTCAGGATCAAGTCACAGTCTGGCTTTCTGTTATTCACCTCTGATGACATAAGGACAAAAAGTTTTTAGTTTTTAAAATTTCAACAGTAACTTTCATTCTTTTAAGAGGCTCACTTGCTTTACAGATTAGAAAATCCAGCTGCTTGGTTGTCTGCCAAAGCAGGTGACAGAAAAGGCAACCTCGCCAAAATTCCCATCATTTGGCTGGAGGCTAGATCTCTTCGCTCAACATGAGTCAGTCTTCTGGAGAACTACTGTACATATGGCCTCATCTGGGATCAGGATGCGTCTCAGACGGTAAATTTTGACAGTGATGACAAAGAAAATGTCTGGCATAACAAAGTGCGCTTGTCATAAGAACTGGTTAAAATGCAGCCAGACTGCAAACCACAAAGGCAATGCTTCACTCTTCAAAGGATAAAGTCAAGGGCAATGAGGCTTCATGCGGGCCAAGTCGCCCCAGCAGCAAGGCTGCTTTAATACGAGCAACAGCAAAGCCAGAAAAAAAGAGCTGGACACGCAAAGAATCTGTGCCACATGCTCAACAAGAGTCGCGCACACACAAGCACACACCACTCTGTTGCTTGGGGACAGTAAAGGAGGACTTGTATTAGTTTGCCTAAGGGCACTCACCAGTCTCAACGCATGCAACCCTTAATTGAGCTTCCATAGCTGAAGTATACTCAAATAAAAATACACAACATACGTTTTATGATAGGCAATAGGTGATTAATTGCATCTGGAGGTCAACGACCTCAAGGATTGTCTACTACTTTATGCTGTAAAGAGGTGCAGTGGGGCTGTTGAGGATCCAGAGGGAAACAGTCTTCTATTTTGAGAATCTTGATGAGCTAGTATGGACCCCTGAGGCATATGAGGCAAAGAAGACTGTGTGTTTGCATGTGCGTGTCTGCCCTAAGAGATATCAGAGAGACAGATGATTCCCATGAGCAGCATCAATGCAGGTGGGAATAGCAGAGAGATAAACACATCAGAATTTGGCAAGGCAGATGCAGAAAGAGATGGAAGCCTGGGCAAGCCACAAAATGTCACTTGTTTCACCTTCACTAATGCAGTTTGTTTCCCAGTTGCTGGGAACTTTACAGCCTTGCCCTGAGCAACATCAGTCAGGCCCCTGGTGAGATAAGGATTTACAGGTTATAGGAGCTGCCAGCAGTGGAAGGGAAAGAAACAGTTGGAGGGTGTTTGATGTTAGTGGGGCAAAGGTGAGGCTGCAAAATAAAGGATTTACAAGGCAAGTAATCACCTATCCAAGCTTGGCGAGTTTGCATCTCAGTGGTTTGCTGTGCTTCTTGCTTTAATCTGCTGCGTAGGCTGAAGGTCAAAACTATATGGGCCACAGTAGCACTTAACTTGGCTGCCATTGTTGTGTGCACATGGGGGCCGATTGATTTTTTTAATATTTTATTTTTTTAAACATGGATACCTAAACATATAACGCAAGCAGAATTGCTTCCATATGGAAATGACAAGCCATTACCAAACACGCAAAATAAACTACTGGAGGAATAGGGATTCCTTTAATCGTACAGGCCAACTAGTTTCCCCTGATTTCTCTGTTTGCAACATGCATAATTGATCAGTGTAGTGGCTGGCTTAATGTGTTGTGGATGTGCCAGGTGCCAGCCCAGCGGGACTCATGACACGCCTTTGATATCCTGTGTTTATCTCCCTGTCTGGGAGACTGTGGCTGTGGGAGAAAATATCAGAGAGGGAGTCTAAGTGTCTATATGGTGTGTATGTGTGTGTGCGTCTGCTGTGGATATGGTGCTCCTATGGAAAGTGCCGTCTCTGGGTCTCTCCATTTATATCTTCATTAATCACCGTTCCCACCGGGAAGGCAGCACAGAAGAGTCTTTCAAATGCGCTCTCTTCTGCTTGCACACAACACGCACAGGCTGGCAGTCTCTCACAGCCCTTTTACAATATACCTCCCTTGCCTATGAGTCCCCGCCCCTAACGCACACACAACCTGCTCGTCTGACTGTCTCCCATGGAGACCAGACAGTGGAGAGTTAATCTTCTCATCAACACATCGATTAATTAATACCACTCCTCATTATTCCGGTCTCATGCAAAACAACCCAGGCAAGCTAGTCAGACATGTTACGATCCAAGCCACTTTCTCTTCTTATAGTCTTGTTGGAACTCGTAGCCCATTATATACACGTCTCTTTCACTTGTTCTCGCTCTCATTTTCTTTAGAAGAAACAAACTGGTCTGACGCCCTGAGGGGGGAGAAGCAGAGCACAGTGAACATGCAAAGAGGCTGTCAGTCCAGGACTCTTTTAAAGCCTGCAGGACATTTGGCTAGGAGGGGCTTAGCCAGTTTGTTTAGTCTATGAGACTGTTGGCAGACGTGGCAGAGGCTCCACTATATCTGGACTGACCTATCTCTGCTGCCTGCTGCTGTGGCTAGCTCACATCAGTCCCACAGCAGCGAATTATCTTCTTCTGGTGGTGAGGTGGGAAAAGAGTCCAAGCCAAACAAAGAGTCAAAAATAAGAGGCTATGGTGGGAAATTGCCACCAGCCAACCAATGGTAAATGTCTACATGTACGGTTGTAGTGCACAGGATAAGTTGTGAGCTGAGCACAACAAATCCAAACAGTGAATTGAACTGTGGCTGAGACCATTTTCAAATGTTGGTTCTGAAACTAAAAACTTGACTAAGATTCTTATCTATTTAAAAAAAAGACATAAGTAATGACTTTGGCGTTCCTCCAGTGAGCTGCAATGCTGTTACGGAGCTGTGATACTGGCACTGACCTGATGGTGACATACCAGAGGCCCCTTGGCTCAGCCCCTCCTACCTTGCGGGGCCCCATTTAGCCCTGTACAACAGGCAGCAAACACTGGCACAGCCTGTTGTACACAGGGAACACGGTCTCCCACACCAAACTACATACAGCCGTGATAGACTGTAGGTTACTCTGGGCCAGCGTTCAAAGAAGCTGCTGTGTATTCAGTATAAGCAGATAATTGTTCTTTGGAAAATGCTTAGACATAGAAACAGACATAGAAATATGTGTATGGGTGTCTTGGGGTGGGGTGGGGGCCAAAGGAGAGAGTGTTCGCTGGGGAAATGCGAGCTAGCCGGTATGTGATTGGCCAACCAAGAGGGCTGTTCCAGGCTACATTTGTGGTTCAGCTCAGGTCTTGGGGAGGTTAATTTTCAACTTGGGGAAAGAAGAGCTGGGGCCCAAAGCCCCCTGTAACAACCTAATGGATATGGACACGACCCCATGGAAGATGACCAAAGTTGAGAGCAGTTTGTGACTGAGACAACAGCCAGACCCACCTGTCCGGGCCTTACCCTCTCATCTTCTTCGTTTCATTGCTCAAGTGCCTCCTCCAGGGGTGGTATGTTTTCTAACCACAGATAGGCCTTTTGCGTCTGCCCGATGCTACCTCTGTCTGACACTACCTCTGTCTGGCAGCCTGTCTGAGTTACAAACATTAAGGCAGGTGATGGCAGAAGCAGAGGTGAGGGTAACTTGGGAGACTGGTGGACATGTCTGAACACAGACAGGAACTTATGCAACACCAGTGGCACCCACTGTAACTGAGGCTCCTCATGTCACTCTTTCTTCTGTTTCCTCCTGCCTCCTTCTTGGTCCATCTCTATGGAGTTAAAATAGTCTCAATAATGTATGCGTTTTCAAAGTGCTTGGTATTTTTGTGTGAGTTGGAACACGCATTTGTGAGTACCCAAAATTACGCACAAATCGTTGTACACATTTGCAAATCTTATTTTTCATTTGTAGATCTTGTAATATACATTTGTAAATATTGAGACTATTTTTCACTCCATACATCTCCTCCTCTATACAGTGTCCATGTCACCTCGCCACATCCATCAAGGTCGGAGACCCGATCAATAGCCACTGGCTTTCCTTTCATCCGCCTTGCAGATGCACACAAGTGGTCTTATTGCTTATGTAACGATCGACTTATCGGGTCATTTGGCTGCTTATTTTGTTACTGTCCGCTGATTGGGGCACAGGGGGTATTGACTGTTTATGTGGGCAAAGGTAGAACTGTCTGGGTTAGAAGAAAGGGATGATGGTGAGCAAAGGATGGTGAAGAGTGAAGGCCATAAGTCAAGATGAGTGAGGACATGAACCCAGGAGAAGAAGACCGATTGGAGATGGACGTCAGAGCAAGGAGGAAGAGATAGCAAAAGCAGCACAGTGAACAATTAGCATGCCTGCCAAAATCCAATTAGTTACAGCCCAAGAGAATGACTGACAAGCAGACAGACATACAGACAGACAGACAGAGCAGACAGCCCAGGAGACAGCCAGAGAGTGCAGCTGCACTGGTCTGCGGTAATGAAGTCACTGGTTTCCAAATAGCAAACAGAGGAAGCTAGAGAGATGCAGCTGTCTGCCGTCTGTGCCACAGCCTCTGTGTCAGCCCGGCCAGGGAGACAGACAGAGGAAGGCTGTTCTCTCCGTCTGACACTTCTGACTCTGGGCCAACACAACAAACAAGGCTGAGGCAAACAAGCAACACACAACTATGTTCACTTTGTACTGCCATGCGGTTATGAGCGAGGTTATGCTCGCTAGGGTAGGGAAATATGTCTAAAATATCATGTTTATTTTGAAACAGCATATTTTTTCTACCTTAGACATAAAAAAAAAAAAAAAGAAAAGTTCATGGCTCTGGTAAATCAAACCAATGACCCCATACAAAGTTATACAGTTGTATAAAATCATTTACAGTTTAGACATTTAAAAAAAATGACCTTTGTGCATCTTTGTATGTTAAAATATAACTTGACCTAATGCAATTACTACTGGGGATTTTGTCATTCAGATGTTTAAATGCTCTGTTTAGCTAGAGTATGCCTGATGACAAGCCACGTAAACACGCAGCCCAAATAAAAAAATGATCATCAACGAGAGTTTGTGTTACTTCCTGAAAAAAAGAAATCCCCCAATAAAAATGACGACACATGATCTTGTGTCAGTGGAAAGTACAAGTGTCTGTCACAACCCTTGAAGGCAAAATGTACTCATTGTCTGTCAGATACTAAAGTAACTCTTGAAATAAGGCTTCAGCTTGTTGCTGTCTGTTGGTGGCGTCTGTCTAGCAAACTCTATTTACACAGCAGGGATCAGTAGACAGGGTAGCAGTGCCTTCAAGGCACAAAGCACCATTTATAGAGAGCAAGTGCTGGAGTTATTAACTGCACCTTCTCAAACCAAACACTCCTTACAGGATATGGAACTAGTAGCCATTGGAGAAGGTGGGAAAAAAAACTTCCAGAAGGCTCCCTTGTTTGTGTCTCTTCTCTTTTAGAGGTCCCAAAGCTCTCCGGTAAAACTATGAACCACTTGTAAATGTGCACATTGACACTGTGTGTAAATAAGGGCCATTGGGAAAAGGGGTCTGCAGTCGGGGTTAGACCAACAGACTGAGGCGAGCCATCTTTCTAAAAAGCTTGTGTGACTATAAGCTGCCTGGCTGGCCTTCCACTAACATCGACTGGGATGTGGAAAGTATGAGTCACACAGCCAGTGCAGTGGAGGCGGCTGGACACAGAGTCTGGAGGATGTTCAGGGTGAGAGACATGTCCGTCTGCCTCACTTCCTGTTCAGTCAAACACACTTTCATTACACAAATACACACACATAAACAGAGAGTGGTTGGACTTGGAAGGGAACCCTGTGTCCTGACTGAGTGAAGCTGGACACTGGCAGGTCACCTTGTTCTCTGCTGACTGACCTTTCACACACCCTTACATCCACTTAGGTGGGGGTGGGGGGTGGCATGCTCTTTTAATGCCAAAATCACCTGCTTCCTGTAGACTCACAGGCAACGGTCTTTCCAGGAATTTGGGCATTTGTGACTTTGTGTCTCTGTCTACACAAACTTAGCTGTTCCATAAAATTTCACTTCCGCAATTATTTTGACAACACCATTTCCAAATCAAGGCAAACCCTCACAAATAACAGAACAAAGTCAAATCTAGATTTTTTTTTTTTTTTTTTAAGAAACAAAAACAACAAAAAGGAAAAAAAACTGAAATCACCTCACAGAGAGAAGACAGCACCTGAAACTGTGGTGAGACATAGGCTCCAGAGAGCCTGGCAAAGTGTCAGACAGAGAGAGACGAAGATGTGTCATACTAGCCTCCAGTTACGAGCTCATTACACACACACAGAGGTTGGCAATGTCTCACACATAGACACACACACCAAAGATTGTACAACTCACCATCCAACCTTTAGCATATGTTTTTGTACATGTGTGTTGCACCTGTGGTCTGTTGCTGTTTGCGAGCGCTTCCCTCTGTGGTATTAAAATGTCTGTGCCTTTGAGAAAGAATGTCTACATCTTCCAAGATGCATACCTTAAACCAAGGCAGAGGGAGAGGAGGAGGACAATTGGCAAGAGGCGAGACAGGAATGCGGTTGGGACGCTAGACGAGACAGCAGACAGTATTTCTGGCACATTCACATACTGAGGTAACCAGACAGAGAAAAAGCAAGGCATCTCTCCCTATCTCAGGTACACAAACAATACAAAATATGTGTCTTGTGTTGTCAGAAATGTACCTGCACACACAATGAATACACACTGCAATCTCTCTACTCCACAGTCTCTCACTTAACCTGCTGCCTCCTGTACTGCTATAACAAATAAATCTTGCCAGCAAAGGTTGTGGTAGAGCCCCTTTCTGTTAACAATGTGTGTTTTCTGGTTAAAAGTGGAATATTTTTCAGTGTTTCTTTTCTTTTTACTTCACCCAAAATCTCTGAACTGGTGGATTTGAGTGAGAACAAACCACACCAAACAGACAAAAGCACAACCCCACCTTTACCCACAAAACAATAAAAATGGCAGTCCACTGTGGTCAGAGGGAGGTCATGAGACATAAACCAGTCAATGGCAGGGAAACAATCTAGAGCTTTTCCCCCTACTGAATGCTGACTTTTCAATAGGCGTGCTGCCCTTGTGGCTTGGATACTGCATTGACATGATTTTTTTTTTTTTTTTTTTTACACAAAAATCATTTGGAAGACTCTGCAGCATTCTGGCTTTCAGTGATAACTACAGGTAATGCAATGAAGTCATTTCACTTTCAGGTTTGCCTGGAGGTAAAAGGGCCACTAATGATGTCCATGTTCCAATCCTGGAACTGTGGATTTTCTTATTTCAAGAAGCACCATCTTCTCAAATTGTGTAGGAATACAAAAAGGACAAATTCCAGCTAGGGCAAACTAGAAAATTATTTTTATTTTACAGTTAAATAACAATCTAACAATTAACTGCTGACATAGTTTTAATACAGGAGTTAAAGAGGCTCTTCCTGGGCCTCCTATATTGGCCTTTTGTTCAGTGACATTTCCAGTGACCTCCAGGTGACCTGAGGGGACAAATGATGCACTTCCCTTTCAGCTGTAGCCAGCTGGCCTAACCTCACCTTATCAGACCTGGCCAGACAGATGTCACCACCTGTCCCAGCCCAAGCCTCTCTCACATATACTAGGTCAACGCTGGTTTAAGAAAACACCAGCCGTAAGGTAGTCTGGTCAAACCCGCTGAACACACACAATATTGGACTGGACCATTTTAGATAGGACGGGCCCACCAGCCAGCCAGTTTCTGATACTTTAAAAACACATCATCCAACATAATAAAACACAGTTTTAATTGATAATAACATTTTATTGCATGCAAACAAGCAAAGACACACAAGTATCATTCAGAAGTGCACTTACTTTGTCTAGCGACCTCTTGAGCTTGTAGTGGAACTTCTCTTTGACCTCGTCCAGGAGCTGCTTAAGCTTTGACTCCTCAGGCGTGCCTTGGTACTTCCTGGAAAGTTGCAGGTAGCAGGGCCACTTGGCTGAGTCAAAGCCCCAGTGGCAGGTCCTCTTATCAGGTGACTTATGTGAATGCATGACAAACTTCTGTGGTGAAAAGAGCAACTGGCACTCAACGCACTGGATGCAGGGTGCCTCCGGCTGGGTGTAAAACTGGGGCACAAAGAGACCCTGGCACTTCCCCAGACACTGGTGCTCCACCTGGAAGCTGGCTTCGCTCTCTTTCAGCAGGCCCTGGGTCAACAGCTTACCACTCGGATTGGCAGGCAAGGCCGCCCCAGGACGCAGCAGTGCGTTGCACAACCGTTGCGCATCCGTCAATGTAATGAGGCCACAGGAAGGTGCATTGAACGGCAGAATGCCCAGCACCTTAAGGATGTGCAGCTGCTCAGCGTCGCAACGTGAGCAGTAGACATAGAGCTCGTCGCACACAGTGTTGATCTGCTGCAGCGAGAAGTCACGGAGCACAGAGTTGAGCACCTGGGGCAGGCAAAGCCGCTTCTCTCCCCCAACGACAAAGCAGGAGATAGACTCTCCTTCCAACAGCGAGTGGGTGAGTTCGGTGGAGCTGTCACAGGGAACCAGCAGAGGGCCCCCTCCCAGAACAGGAGGGGAGGGCAGGGGGGGCATGCCGGCCGGGGAATGCTCGTGGCCAGTGCGGGCTGAGAAGGCAGCTGGGCCCCCGAGGGAGCTCTGGCTGCTGAGGGTGAACTGGGCCAGTGTGTGTTTAAGCCCAGGGCTCAGGTCCAGGGCTTTAGCAGATCCCAGTTCAGCCCGGCCATCCACATCCATGTCAGAGTCATGGCACAGATCCTCGATCTGCTCCCTCTTCACCTTGGGAGTTTTGGGGTAGGAATCCAAGCTGCGACGCTTCAGGTTGATCTCTGCCATGACTCGCTTCTTGATTGGCGCGTCTTCCAGTCGCTCTCTGTACAGCCATTTCATGCCGCCCTTGAATGAGGTCAAGTCTTTGAAAGGAGTTTTCAAACTGGTTTGGGTGCTGGCCATGTCTAAGCACTGGGTTATTGTTGTTTCTGTCTGCCTGCTGAGTTCTTGTATTCCTCTGAGTCTTTTTTTCGCCTTAAGTCTTTTCAAATGACACAAATCTTCTGGTAATTAGACACATGCATGATGGTGACAGAAGTTTTCTATGTTCTGATCCAATTCCTGGGCATGAAAAAACAGGAATTTAGAAAACAGGCAGAAAACAATAATTCATTCACTATCTAAACTACAGCTAATCAATTCCTTTCCTGTAGATGAATAAACAAACTGAAAATGATCTCATAAAAAAACATAAGGAGTTTAAATGCTTTATGGCTGCTGTCCCGGCTGGGGGCTGAAGAGGTCAATGGCTGTTTGCATGGACCACTAAACCAAATGGCCATTACCATACTTCACATAAACACGAGGCTTTTCCAGCCCTTGTAATTGAACCCCAGGGGAAATTTGCATCAAGGTTTTCACCAAAGGTTTTGAAACAAACTTTCCAGCACAAAGTGAGAATTTTAACAAGCGAAACAAGTTGACCAGACATGACAACCCAAGCGAAATTCCCCACCACTCTAGCCCTCTCCCATTACATTGTTAATGTAAGGCTGTTACAATGGTCAAAAACATTTCACTTAGCAAATGAAAGTGTCCTTCCCAACCATACTGTGCCTTCCCCTAGGTCTGCTTACCCCACGCTGACCCCATCAACTCCATGAAAAACAATTGATAAAAGCATTAACAGCAGTCGTCCCCTTCTCTGAATCTTCTCACAGCTTGACATAAAGCCCTGTGGAAAACAGTGTTTCCCCCTTTTTTTACTCTCAGGCTTTACTGCAGAATTACTAAATCGACTGCAATAAGGTAAACAACACTTAGCTGGTATCCCCAATTTAAAACGCAATGTGGATGATAATGGCTACTACTGCAGTATGACACCAAGGGACTACAGACTGAATGCACTTCAGCTTGAAAATGCAACATTTACTGTGTCATTTGCGCTCTGATGTTGGCGTGAAATGCATTTGATTTATAAATCTACACTAAATAGGGATTTCGACTTGTTAAAAAGGCAAAAACGAACATTCGGTCAATTGACCACAGTGAACAGATTTGCAAGTTTTTGCAAATTTCAGCACCCCATCGTTTTTTTCCATCGACTGAAATGCTGCGGCGGTGCAAAGCTCTAGCTCGATTCCGACGCGGGTTGATGTTTGTGGGCGTTTTAATGGCAAATATCACCGTGGGCCGAATGAAGAATAGAAAAACCCACTGCAAAATCAGATCGGCGACCAACAGGGAGGCAGCAGTCTGCTCGGGACTCCGGTTTGGTTTCTAAAACCTCCAACCAGATTGGTTTATTTCTGTCAGAAATCACAACGCCCGCATTGCTTCGTTAAATAACAACGCGGTGGTATTTCTCAAGCGGCGTCGCAGCAATAAATAGCCATTAGGAAATATGTCTTTATGTTACCCCCACTTCTGGTATCCTTTTTTTCTGCTGCAAGGACACCGCGTATAACACTGCTCCCGCTCTGCTACATCCCCAGCTATCCCTCCTCCTCCTCCTCTCCAGTCTGCAAACTGTACCTCGCCTCCTCTGCTGGCTCGCCACGACGGCACTGGTATGCAGACAGCGCTGATAATGACATTCACTGTCTACACTACAGTCTAGTCTGGGAAGGCACCGCGGTCGAGCGTTTACGCACACACCGACTTGGTGAGGGCACGGTGGGGCTTACAACCGCGGCTTGCCCGTATGTCAAACACGCAAGTAGAGTGCCTGTCCGATATAGGTTACCCAGCGGTCAGAACGCGTGAATCAAGACATTAAATATTACGCATTTGTGAGTGACATTATTTTAAATTGTAAATACGACTATTTCTTAACACACATGTAAGCAAACGTAAAGTGAAAGAGTAAAAAAAATGCGCATTCGTCTGGAAATCAATGGAGAAATATCTATCTTGTCTTTGAACGGGCAACGTTCAATACTAATTGCGCTAGCTAGCTTAGCTTAGCTACCCCACATCTTACCCCGGCACAGTCGACTATAAGAAGCAGGCTAACTCAAAGAGCACAGGCAGGTTAACTTAACCCGATTCGAAACCAGGAATGAGAGCGATAATAAAACAGGCTAACTTGCCTCGGCTCACCCACCAAACAGAGAGTGGCAAAACAGCAATGTCCGTTGCTACGGGGAAGGATAACCAACTAGCAGGCTATCCCAGCATTAAAGCGATAAAGCTGACTGACCGAGAGGACCGAAAGCGCTAACATTACAGCAGGCTAACCCCCAGATAGAAAGCGATACAGCAGGCTAAACCAGGTTAACTTCGCCCCCCACCTCCTCTCTCCTCCGTCGGCTGCGACTCAACACAGCAACTCAAAACTCAACCGTTAATCGTCACGCGCTGGGATCCACTATCAACAAAATCAACCCGCAGCCTATTTAAAAATGTCCATTTAAAAGCTCCATCTTTTTTGTTTTAAATCGTGTAGACACTTACCTGAACGCTGTGTGTCGGTCGTCCTCTCTCGCCCGCGGTCTCCTCGGTACTGGAAAAGCCTGGCGGATCATCAACAAGATGCAGCTAGAGGTTCCACTACAGCCCAGTAACGTCACACTGCACACGGACTGAGAGGCGGAGACGTCACCCGGCTGACGGAAACTATGCGGGGGTGTCTCTCGTGTGTCTCTCGTCTGTCTCTCGTCTGTCTGCCTGTGTGTTTCTCTGCCTGTCTCGCACCGCTTTGGAGACATTTGTGTCCTCCAGCAGTAGTTAAAGCTGTGAGCAGAGAGGTGCAGATAGACGTCAACAGCAGGCAGTTAGTGGATGCCAAAACTGGGGTCCGGGGACTTTTCGAGGTCCTTTAAAGGGTACAGCATTGGGTCCTCACTATAGTAGCTCTTTACTGTACAATTGTTTTAATTTAAGCTTAGTTTAATGAGGACATTTGATTAGAAATTTGATTTTCAGAATTATTTCCCTATAATAGCCTATTTATTAGATTTGTATGTAGTAGCTCCCCTAAAAATGGACATACTTTCTTTTAGAGATTAATTCATGTTGCTGGCTGATTTTGGCTTGAATCATGTTGTTAACATGGCATCGGTGGCAGTGGTGGAATGTAACTAAGTACATTTACTCAAGTACTGTACTTGAGTACAATTTTGAGGTACTTGTACTTTACTTTCCATTTTATGCAACTTTAAACTTCTACATTTCAGAAGGAAATATTGTAGCCTCCACTATTGTTTGACAGCTTAAGTTACTTGTTACTTTACACATTTACATTTTTAATACAAAATATAAATCAACTTATAAATTATGATATATTGTAATAGGTTGAGCTACCCACCAGTATACAAATTAATTAAAAATAACCCCACCTTTATCAGCTGCAACATTAAAGTGATGTACATATTAATGCTTCAATAATTATAATTTAATAATAGAATAAATATTATTCTGAAATAAGCCATTCTGCATAATGAGTACTTTTGGTACTTTTAAGTATATTTTGATGCTGATACTTTTGTGCTTTTAATTAAGATTTTGAATGCAGGACTTTTACTTGTGTGTTTTAAAACTGTAATATTGCTATTTTTACTGAAGTAAAAGATCTGAATACTTCTTCTACCAAGCTTGGTTGACATTTGCTGGCATGAACTGACATGCCCGTAGAGGGGACAAACTCGCCGGGCAAAAGGGTCTTCTCCCACACCTCCCTTCCCCCCCTCTTTTTATGGACCTATACTCTGCAAAAAAAAGGTCAATAGGTCATTCAGGCAGTCTATTGTGCCTTTAGTGATGATGGGAGTTAATAAAAACTATATGAGGAGGTAGGAGGAGGTCGGGAATGAGATTTTATGAATTATAGATCATATATTTTCATTTGAAGGAGGTTGAATTCCCTTAGTAACTTCTTACTCTTGAGTCTGAATATACACTATCATCTATAACGCCATTATATATAATGTTCTTGGCTGAAATCTTAATCTATAAAGGTTATCATGCTCTGTCTACATTTTCTTCAGCTGGAGTACACACTGGCTGGCTGACTGACCCACAGTCTGATGTCACACGTCTGTGAGAGACTTGATAAAGCTTTGATAAACAACACCGTCGGCCGTTTCGCCGCAGCCTCTCTCTCTCTCTGGCTCAGTCTCTGACAGCAAGGTCAGCAGTTGTATTATGAGAGCAGATGTGCGTACACCCTGTCCATCCCCAGAGAACAACAAGAGGGACATTGATTTTCCTGTAATAACATCACTCTTTGTACTGCGGGGAGTAAATTAATCTTATATCTGCAATATTGTGATCTGCACTGATTGTTCATTAGGAGTAAAGGAAAAAAGCTGAAGGATGAGGTAGCGTGGTGGGGGAGCTGGGATTCACAGAATGTAGCCGAGACTCTGTCTAACTGTTATTGGACTTAGTACTAAGTGGACCCTGGGGGCAGACTCCTGACCTCACAGTCGTTTTCATACATCCTGTCTGGGATCAATGGGGGATATTGAAATATGTCCCAAGTTGTTCAGTGGATGTATCTGTAATTTGGGACAATGAAATGCTGAAATCTTGCTGAAATGCTGGTCTGAGGTCACACACGATAAAGTTGAATCAACACCTCTCTAAAACAGTTAAAACAAAAACTGAACATTACAACCTTCATGAAGGGAGGATTTATCGCAGGACTGTTGTAAAGGCTGCATTAGACTGCATCATACTGAAAAACAGAAATGTGTCAGACGTTTACATCATACAGGGGATTTCCACAAGCTGCTACCTGGCATTCAGCATAATATAGCCCATCTTTATAACTGTGATTGCACTCCTAATTCAAAGTAATTGTTCTTGCGGTTTTAATTTGTATAATTAATGGTCTATAGAGCTTTTTATTGTCATTTTCAGCACTTAAAGTGAAATATTTCTCTGTTTTATGTCAGTATGTGTTTCTCTGCTGTTTTAATCAATGTATTTTATTACAGCAGTTGTTCTGCCATATTTCTACCTGTAAGCCCCATTAATTTATTTACAGTATGTAGGTGTTTCTGAAGTCGTGGTCATGAAGAATCTCAAGTGTCTGCTAATGAAACAAATGTTTATATATGTCAAGATGCCTCCACTATATCATTACAATCAGTGAAGTAGCACGCACCAATTTGAAGCTACTTTACAGGGAGGGAAGTACAAGTATGTTTAACTATAGATGTTGGAAATCAATTACCTCTAGTAGGCTACTGTGGCATGATGATAGCATGCAGACTGTGCTAAGTAGAACACTGTGCACCTTAAAGGTGGGGTAGGCAGTATTTTTTTGGCGTCATTGGGCAAAAATGCCATAATGCCATCCAGCATATTGTAAATCAAGTGGCCTGAGAGAAAACCTCTACTTCTGCCCCTGCTCTTGGCTCTGTTTTCAGGCTTCAGAAAATCTATCCCGTGACGGGAGACTTTGGCCAATCACAGGTTATTTCAGAGAGACGGTGCGTTCGTATTGGCTGAGCTACAAATACAGATGTGCGTGCACCTCCCTTCAGACGCTGAAAGCCTGATTCAATGGTGTAAAATCCTGCAACTTGTGATCAATTTCCAACACCTCCTTGCCTACAGCGGTATAGTAAAAAACAACACGTCCCAGCTCCACACGGAGCATCAGGCTCATTATGTTCGATGCCATGGCGCTCTTATCAACGTGGCAAAGAGGCATGATGACAGTGGGGAATAACTTTTGAGGGGGGACAGTGGCGTGTGTGTGGTGTACTAGCCTCTCATCCCGCTGTTAGACGGTGTTGCAGCTGCCTCTGAAGCCTGGGGCGCTCTGCTCTGCAGCCGTGAAGCACTGGAGGGGCGTCTTTGAGAAGACAAATCACAGCGAGAGTGACCGGGGTCTCGGTGAGGCTCACGCCGTGCAGAGTGAGCCCTATGAGAGATAAGGTTTCGCAGGGTAACCGATTCCTTCTGCTGCCGGTCGAAGTTGTGGGTTTGGTGGGAGGGGCTTAGTGGAGTGATACGAAGCAGCAGAGAGAGAGGCGGAAGGTTTTTCATAGGTGAACAGATTTTGCCTACCCCATCTTTAAATAGTAGTGTGTGTTTTACTAAGGGGTTGCATTTAGCACCAAGTATGATTCTACTGTGGCTTAATTAATCCCTTCAGGGACGGAATAAAACACCCAACAAGATAAGAGCAATTAAAACAGGATGTTTTTCAGATCCTCCTCCATTTTACATCATTAATTATACAAGGTTAGCCTTCCCTGTGTCTTCCACAAGGTGATGTGGAGCCACAGTGCCTGGGGAGGCGTACCCCCGTTCTCCACTGGAGAGGGCACAGGAACAATGTCAAACACACCATCATGGGAATACAGAATTATGCAAAGACCTCGTCCTGCGTGTGGCAATGCTGTATTTGTCTCATGCAGTGGTACAAGAAGAGTAATTTTCCACGAAATCTGGCTCAATTGAGACAATATACAATGGTTAGGCAGTGCAGGATGTGAAATAAGCCTCACACAATGGGTTTCTATCCACCATTGTGCGAGTTATTGCAGCACACAAATCAATCCGTTTTATTATTTTTGACACATCATCATCTCCGTGACCCCTTTTTTTTTCCACCTCTCGGTGCCCAGCACTGTGCGAGGACAGAGAGGAGAGCAATGGTGTCAATGACCTTTTAAGCCCTGGGGACGCCGAGGGCCTTCTAAAAGCCAGGCGGGAGTCACGTGACCAGCGGAGACACAAGCAGCTGGAGTGGAAAAGCTCAGGCTTAACGACACAAGCCTAATTCCCTTCTCTCCAGACACCCACGTGGGTCTGAGAGCTCAGGTCTGGTCTCAGCAGTAAAGCTATCACAAGCCTGATGGTACCAGTTTGTTCAGACAGGCATGTGTTTGCATCATCTCAACAGTGCACCTTTTATGCAAAAGAAAATCTACTTTTTAGTAGGACTGCTAAAATATCTCAACAACCACTAGATGGATTGCCATGAAAATCTGTGCAGATATTCATGGTGCCCAGAGGATGAAGCCTACTGAATTTGGTGATCTTCTGACAGTTTAAATACCTGAACAACTAATGACAGTCACATCAGCTTCAGCTGTACTGTGTGTTTAGTGCTAATTAGCAAATGTTAGCATCCTAACACGCAAAATTAAGATGGTGAACATGGTAAACATTACATGATTAGCAGCAGCATGTTAGCGCTGTCACTGTTCCCAGTTCACTTGTGTCACTTCACATTGCAAGTTTTTGTGTGTGTGTTATAAAATGCAGGAAGGTGAGATTTTTAGGACAAAAATTCACACGACAAAACATAGCACCTGGCAAACAGGAAATAGACTCAAGAGCTCTACCAGGAAGTTTCCATTTTGGTATCAGGTTTGGTTTCATTCATGTAATTTCCATAAGCAGTTTTCGTTCTCAGTGTCTGCCTACATTGAATGGGGGAAAAATGTGGTTTTATATTAAGAGGAAAACCAGAAAACTGAATTTACTTAAAGTGAGTAAATTCATTAAAAGGGCACTCTAGCAATTTAGTATTGCACTTGCATAATGTTGCAGCAGTAGAGGCTTAGCTATCCTGTCTTTCAGTCCCTAGCACGAGTCAAGCTTCAAAACACTGGAGCCTACGTTTCCCATAATGCAACTCAACAGCATCTTTCATTAGACGTTTCCTGCCTTTTAAATGCCCTCATCTTTCAAAAGTCATGCCCCGTTTATACTGCAGGTTTTCTGTCAAATATTTTAAGTCTCAAGTTTAACTCAAGATAACCCTGATGACACCACTATGACATCATCAGGGTTATTTTCCTTAGGAGCCGCAGCAGACTTTATTTATTTCTATAGGCTGAATAGCACTCCTCATAATGAGAAAAGTGACTTATGTGTAAAATTGGTGGTGTCCCTTAAAATGAACGGCCGATTCACACTGACACAAGCACATATTACCACAAGGAGAGAAATAAAATGTTTATTTTGCCATCTGTGTTTTTTCTTTGCACACTAATAATAAATGTCAGCAGAGTCCTCTGGGTGATAAACACCCCCAAAACACAACAAGTACAACAAATAGTGTTTCCATTGGGTTCACCCAGTAACATTTTAGATTCAATGTAGTGATAAAAAAAAATTCAAAATGACATCTGAGTCACAAAAAAGTAACAAATAAAGAAAAGAGTAACATGTGTAACAGATGAATGTGTTCCTCCGGGCACCACGTGAGACCAAAAACATTTTCCAAGTAAAGAGAAGCTTCGACTGGACAAGTCTGGAGGCTCATGCACCATCACACAAGAGAGAGGCTCTACAGAGCGTTCATATGCTTTAAAGCCGTTTTACAAAACACCTAATTCAGAAAATGAACTGCGGGTTCGATATGGTAAAAAAGTGAGCACAGAAGACACAATTTACAGCTTTCAAGCCACATTTTAGGACTAAAACTGCACTGTGTCACGGCTTTGGACACACCCTCGTTTCAACAATCATTTAGTATTTTGATTTACAACGAAAGACATACATGGAATGAAGAAAGTACAAAAAAAAAAAAAAAAAAGATAACAGACCATACATTTCAGAAAGACATAGTATTAAAAATTAGCAAAAAAAAAATCTGAATATATAAATTCTATGACTTGGGACAGCACATCGTCCTTATGTATACTGTACCATCTAATACGTACCAGCAAGACATTTTTCAGAAAAATGTATTTTTGGTCCTGTGTGAATGTTTATTTCATGGATGGTCTGCACAGCAAAACTTGAACCTGTGCTCCAGCATTCAGGTATTATGTGCTACTCTTCCAGCTCATTTCCCTGCATAGCGAGCTCTTTCATTCACAGTTTGAGAGTATTAACTCATTATTAGTGTTGGTTGGATGCTGCTGTATACGCTCCTTCGTTCTGGGAGAAGCGACTGGCAGCAGACACCTTCTGTTTTCCAGATGTTGTGTATTCATCTAAACAACAAAGCCTGAACCTTTTTTTGATTCTGTTACTCAGGCTAGACATTTAACACTCAGAACAACATATATAATGACTACTATGTTGTTAAATAAAAAAAATGAGAAAAATATATAGATTTTTATCTTTTTGTTTTTAAAAGGCTAGTGTTATGATTCTTCTTTTCCTCTACAGAAGGGGTGTCGCCACAAAGCCAAATTTAAAATGACTTTATGATGATTAAGTTGTCAGTTGTGTCCGACTGTGGCTTGAAGCTCAAAAGGCCTTGTCTAGCATTTATCCTCAATAGTAGATTCATTCATATATATATATATATATATATAGACAAATGAAATATGCATTGAAAACAACCCACCAGCTGGAAGGAGAGGACGTTCAGTTCACCCGTCAGGGGCCGTGCCTCAACCCTCCCCGACCCCCGTGTACAGCAACCTTGGAAGAACTTTGTAGCCTCGTTGGCTAACGATAAAGAGGCCTTGATGAGAAAATTGATATCAGTGCAGATTTACATGATATAAAAATAATTACGAAAGAAGGTAGGCTTAAGGGCAAGTGGTTATAAATGGCTGAGTGTGAGACTGGTTTTGGCAAATAAGCGTTCTACTGTGCATGTGCGGCCCTCAAACAGAAGGTTGATGTCGACGGGTTGTCTCGTAACCATGCAGCTTGAAGACACGGAGACGCCACGTAACACGTGCATGAGTGTGTGTGTGGGTGGAGTGTGTGTGAGCGCAGACGTCGCGTCCCTCACACACACTCCTCCGCCGACATCAGGAGTGGGTTGATGTACTCGAACCCTTCAAACTCAGACTGGTCGATCTTCTTGACAACGTCACTACAATGAACAAAATAACATTTGTTGTTTTAAAAGTGGCATCAATTTATTATTAATTATAATGAGATGAAAAGGAGAGATGATAAAATGAGAACTCACTCATCATCAGGCGTGAGCTGGATGGGCTCGTTGGTGAACTGGGCGTCAAAGTTGTCCAGTCCGAATTCCCCTGAGATGTTGGGCTTGAAAGGAGGGACCACCTGCTTCTGCTCCAGCTGAAACAACAGAACAGGAATCAGGTGGGAACACAACAACCTAATTTGTCTGATTGAAAGACAATTCATCTGCAAGTATTTCGATAATCGATTAATAATTTCAGATATTTTTCAAGCAAAAATGTCAAACACTTTCTGGTTACAGCTTCTGAAAAGTGGGGATTTGCTGCTTTTCCTCGTCATATATTATAGTCAATGAAATATCTGGATTTTGGTCAGACAAAACAAGCAATTTGAAGACATCACTTAAGGCTCTGGGGCATTTTTTTTTTTTACATTTTATAGATGATTAATAGATTAATTGATAAAATAATCAGCAGATAATAATTGGTCATGGAAATAATAGTTAGTTGCAGCCCTAGAGTGATAGTCACACTGTAATCTGGCCTGGAAGCAGGGCCTATCATTTATGTAAAATGCACTGAAAAAGACACAAGCATAAAGACACTAAAGTCTTTCTTTAGCCATCCCCACCATAGATTTTTATTCTGTTCCCATAAAGAAATACCACAGCTGAGAGACCAACAGCATCTCCTTTAAAGAAATAAAAAGCTTGAGGCTTTTAAAACAGTGACCAAAACCTTGATGACGCACTTGTACTTCTACTCAGTGTCTCTGAAAACATTTATCACAGTGTCGAGGTAACTCACAGAGACTCATCTATCTCTAAATTGCTACACTACTTTTCTGCAAACCAACAACTGCTCCCCCTGCAGGCCCACAGGTGCACTGCAGGGCAAACTTTCAGGTTAGCACGAGCACGTGTTGGGAAAGGGAGGGGTGTAAGCTGATCGCTCCAGACACTCTGACCCACTGGTGGGTCCCTGCTCCAGACCAAACAGGGAAAAAGAGGTCATGGTGATCCCTGGCGAGCTGCCCTGTCTGTCTGTCACGTTATCCACCGGTGCATGTCTGTCTGTCTGTCTGTCTGCTTGAGGAGATAAAACGTGCCTGATCGTGTACAGACTTTCAGAAGTAGACTCGCTTTTCTTTAAAGATGTTTGGCAACTGAACCATAAAGCTAAAATAAATAAATTAAATAAAAGATGGAAGGTACAGCACCATGAAACGCCTATTAAACTCCATTTCCTTCAGTTTGAATTATACTATAATAATCATGTTTATGAATTTGTTACAAAAAGTTAACCCCTGCAAACCCTCTGCCAGGCAGCAAAACGTTTATTTTTTTAAAATATAAAAATAAATGAACTGGCTTTAATCAGAGCAATATGCAGCATGCGATTAAATTCAACTGGTGTCAGTCTTGAGCCAAAGATGAAATACAATTTCTAGTTTTTAGCAGTTTTAGTAAAATATATTTTCAGCCTTTAGTTGTGTGCAATTGGCAAAAGATATTCTGTATTTAATTTTTCCCACAAAAAAAATTCAGGTTAGCCGATTAATCGTTTAGTTACTCGAGAAAATTAATGGCAAATTACTTTCACAAGCGATTCACTGTTGTCATTTTTAAGCACAAATGTCAAACATTTGCTGGTTCCAGCTACTCAAATGTGTGGATTTCCTTTTATATAATTGTAAATTGAATATTTTTGTGCAACTTGCCATGTGCATTTTTCACAATTTTTATAAGATTAACCGATAAGGAAAATAATTGTTAGTTGCAACCATACATAAAATCATATCTAAATAAGCCTGTCAGTCTTTTGAATATGTTGACACCAAAACTACTGAGAAAAGCTGTAAGACATTAGTTTCATTTTACAGTTCTAGCTGTCATAAAACAGGAATGTCATTCACTCTTAAATTACAACTTTTACGCATTGCTGAAACTGAGAACAGGAAGCATCATAAATACCTGAGTATTTTTAGTCCTAGTTTAACTTTCAGTGAGATTCTTACAAGTGATTATGTGATGCTTAATATAGTCACGTCAATCTTATTTATATTGCCAAAGGGTTTTACAATCTGTACAGACTAAGTGCTTTAAATACATTTCCAACACCCTGCTCCACATACATTCATAATCACACTCACAGTTTTAAAGCATAAACTATATAAATGGATAACACATTGACAAACACCATCACAGCTTAAGAAAAAACTCAAACGTATGCAATTTTCAATACCAGTGGCCGAGGCTACAAACTATATCTTCAAAAAAGAGAAGCTGGAACAACACAAGTCCTTAACAATGAAGCTGAAATTGGATTTATTAATGGCTTCCATATGACAATGAATAGTTATTTCATAATCTGATGGCTCGAATGACTTCTATGTCAGACAAATGAAAAGGAAATGCACATCCAGATCTCAACATTTCTACTAATTTCCTTTCCATCTTTGGCTCTTATCTTGGTCTGTCCATTTCTGCTGTTGTCAGTCTTCTGCTTGGTCTGTTTGTGTGTCTGTCTGCTTTCCACAAGGACATGAGACTCATCCAATTGCTAATAACCCTCAGCTTTAACAGAGCTTCTACGCCCGCAGGGCAGGAGAGAGAGAATGTGACCCTTGTGCACTTAGATTTGGCCTTCTGCTGTCTAGTAGCAGCTTTCTGTTTTTCCTTCTCTGCAGGATCAATATATGGATTGATTCTGACCTAATTTGGCAAACGGCACGTACTTCCTTCATTTGAGAGTATGATGAAAATCGTGATTAAGGCGACGAACGAGGCAAGAAAAGTAAGAGAATAACAGTGAATGACTCACAAGGTCCCAGTCGACGTTTCGGAAGAATGGATGGCCCATGATGTCGGCAAAGCCTGTCTGAGGGTGGCAGCCTAGACGCTCCTTGGGATCCTGTGGGAGGGAGGGCGAAAGGAGGGTGAGAGACAGTGGAAAATGATGGTGGAAGAGACAAGACAAAAAGTCAGACGGGCAAGAAAGGTGGAGATGGTGAGAATTTGCAAGAAAGGTGGAAAAGAGGAGTGAGGGGAAAAAGTATTATGGATAGGTGAAAAGGTGTGAGAGCCACATTGAGACACAGAGAGGGAAAGAAGAATGCAAGACAGTGAGAGATAGCAGTTGACTCTAAGGACATAATAATGTCACTCTCAGGGGCCGACAGGAGCCACCACTGTTTAAGAATGATCCTGACCCCTTCTTACCTTGTTGAGGAATCCCTTGAGGACGCTGGCGGCTTTGACTGACAACGAGCGGGGGATTCGGATCTGTTTTTCCAATATTACTGCAGGAGGTGACAGGAAAGGGGGAAGAAGGGGTGAGACAGACGGTCCCACGAGGCTAAAATGACAGAGGATGATACTAACACTGCTACAGTTATGAGTTCAATCCTGTCGTCAGATATACTCGTGTTGATCATACATACAGCAGCCTTTCAATGACGTGTCAATGGCTTTTGATAAAAGTGTCTCGAAATATGACTTTGTCTGTCAAGTGGTGATATTTTAATTCCCATCTATCAAACACTTTCCTGGCAGCTATAAGAAAACACTAACACATTTTGAGACCGTATTTACAATGAAATAACAACACACATGCATTCACACATCTCCCTGTAACAGATGGCATGTGCCTGGTACTGGGAGAAGTGGCCATTAGAAAGGTGTCAATACAAAGGTGTTGCATGCTTCCACTGCACTGTTTTTCTCCTCCGGTTATAAACATTCGCTGTGTGTGTGTGTGGGTTACCTTGGAAGAGGTAGTCTTCTGTGTTCTGGTCTGGGTTGTCAGAGCTCCCGACGATGTCGAAGGGCGACCGGCCCGCCATCATCTCGAACATCAGCACGCCCAGCGCCCACCAGTCCACACTGAACCCTGAAGACACACACATTGTACATGACAAATCACATTTCTGACAAGGCCACACAGACAGAGGAAGAATGTTTTAAAACAGCAACCCAAAAAGAATGGTGTGTCCAAAACTGAAATTTAATCTCACTAGTCACCAAAACAAGGTATACAAGCACAAATAAAGCAGTGTTTTTGCATGTTTAAGCACAATTCTCATTAACTCATATACTATAAATTACTGCTTACAACTGAACAAAGCATGCCAGTATTTTAGGGTTACCATAGAAACCATTCCCACCATGAAAGCATCATACCAGTATTTTTGCATGCTTTTAACCCTTGACTACAAAACCCATACTTTACTGCTAACCATTTTTCCAGAGCAAGTCATTAGAGCTTAACTACAGCATAATGAATTATACACAGTGATGTATTGAAACAGTTACATTAGTTCACTAGACATGGGCAGCATTTGCAAGACAGAAATATCACTTGTTGCTCCACATCATCTACTTTTAAGATCAAAATACTTCAAAATAGTACAAAGGGACGTGGTTCCATTTTATTAAATTCAAATGTAGTATTGAATCCACTTATCGAATCTTATTATGTTTACCGTTCAACATTTGCAAGTAACTTAAGGCTAAAATAAGCACAACTCAAAGATGTCTAATGACTTTTTGTCAGTTATGAAACAGAAACACTACAAATGTTAGCGGCAGCCTAATTTGTGTTCACAACCTGCAGCTACAACCTGAAAATGAGATGAGCATCACGATGTATGAAATGTTAAAAGAAAGAGTGAGTAGAGATAAAAGGTTTGAAAAGAGATTCATTAGCATCAGAGCTCAATGAATATTTTACTGACCGAGAACCAGATCCAAAATGGAACATGTTCCTAACAGCATATGTATAACATTTTCCCAAATAATTCCTTTTTTTATGGTTTCTTGCATATTCCTTTTAAAGCAAGAGGCAAAATCCACACAAGAGGCTTGTTAACTTTTATTTAGTTGTTTATACACTAAATAAATCAGTCTCCCAGTCCTTATAATTGGTCACTGGCTGTGCAGGCAGGGCCCATGCAAAACCCGTAAGCACGTGTAATTTAATTGGCTTAATTATTATTATTATAATATTATTATTTATAATGGTTGTTGGCTTGCAGACACGTAGTGTAATAATTTATTATTTATTTATATCAGATAAACTAAACTGTTTGTCTTCAAGATTAGTCATGAAAAAGCAAGCTTAGCTAGTTTCTATTAAGCAGTAAAATAAAATTATATAAGGTACCGTGGTGGGTCTAATTATTACAGTGCACACATTTTGACTTGCAGGAAAAGCACAGCTGTTACTAATAAGATTAACGATGGATCCTTTCTATTCAAGTGTCCCAGTAGCCATGACAGTGTGATAGTGAGGCAGCATGTACAAATACAAGGACCCTGAAAGTGAAGCAGCTAAATGGAATTTAGCCATCATTAATTTTATAATTTACACCTTTGCTTTTCCTACTGTGACATGTCAAAACACCCATTTCCCTCAGCGTTACACGTACAAACACTGGTATGATCCTTTAACAGTGGAACTTATTGCTATGATACCTCTTTTGGTAACCATGGAGCTCTTTTTCTATTTTTATTGCATTGTGCATAGATACTTTCACATGCAGCACTCAGTTATGATGCAGAAACTGACTGAACACTTGACTACACCTAAACTTTGTTCTTTGCTGGCTTTAACACATTAAACTTTGATTCATACACGTTAGTCATCCTTAACCATGTAATTTTGTTCAACCAATATAATCAAAATAATGAGTATTTCAAATGTATTTGCTCATTTTAGCTCTTGCTTCTCATCCCCACAGAGATCCTTTTAAGTTTTACCTAATTTTTCTAATTGTTTTGCTTTTACAGCATGTTTAATTTGAAGATGTTTTAAACAGTACAGATAACCCAGGTACTGCACCACTGGAGCATCCATAATCATGACTGAGAGCAGAATCCCATCTATTTCTGCATAATTCCTCATTGTATCATAGCAAAGAAAAGGATAGCATTTCTGGTAAGTGCTTGCGTGTTGTGATTCTCACCGTAATCCTCTCCTCTGAGTATTTCGGGGGCGATGTAATTGGGGGTACCACAGAAAGTACTTGTTGTATCGCCTGGTCTCAAGCCCTCCTGCAAAAACAAAAAAGATCATCAGCTGTGAGGTCATCTCAGAGGGCTGTAAACCGACACTTATCCAAAGTGCATTGTGGTATCATGAGAGCCTCAATCTGTCATACACAGTTTACTGCAAACCACACCTTGCACATGCCATAGTCTGTAAGTTTGATGTGTCCCTCAGAGTCCAGCAGCACGTTGTCCAGTTTCAGATCTCTGTAGATGATTCCCCGCTCGTGGAGGTAGTTGAGCGCCAGGCTGATCTCTGCTGAGTAGAATCTGAGAAAGAGATGGAGAACAATTCAGGTGCATTCAAAATCACATGTGACTACAAAAAAAACTTTAATTAGACATGAGACAAGCGCTGTGACAGAGAGCTTGACTCTACCTGGCGTGTTCTTCTGGGAGTTTCCTTTGTCTCTGCATGTGGAACATGAGATCTCCACCGTTCACATATTCAATAACAAAGAACAGTCTGTAAAAAGAAGCAAACGTTATAGAGTTGATTTCTTAACTTGAATACATAACTGAATGCTGTTTTCCTTTAAAGGACGTGAAAACCTATTTTGTGAATTAGCTTCTTAATGTCAGTAATGAACACACACTCCTCTAAAACAGATTTGGTTATTTCACATGAGATTTTTGTTTTATTTGACTAATTTTATCTATATTTTTTAAAACTTACAAAAACATACATATAACCACACACACCCACCCACTCTCTTGGACACAAAGCGACACAAACACTAAAACAAAAGAAAGAAAATAACCTAGGGAGGGGGAGGGGATGATCAGCATCAGGCAGGAGTGTGGAGAATTTTATGCAATCTAGAGTTTCCAAAATGTGTAAAAAGATTTTAAGAGAGCCCTTTGTAGAGTTTCTAATTTTCTTTAGCTTGATACAGTTTTGTATTATCTTGATCCAGATGGGATTTGTTTTGTTTGTATTTTTTTTGAAGCTGCAAAAGAGTAATGTCTCGTAGTCCCATGTACCAATCAGGATTTTAAATCAAAATATAAACACAGTTGTGGGGTTGTTTGTTTCCTGTCAACTGTCAATTAAATCTAATCAAACCACACCAACACAGTCCTGATGAAGCAGATTAGCTGAGTTTATGAACGTTAAACTCTTAATAAATAATAAGTAAGGACGTTTTCTCTAAACTTTAACTTTGATTGTTACTTATTTAGTCATGAATATTTAATGTTACTAAGAAATACCAACACCAAACCAAATTTTCAGGGGCTTTAACCACTGATGGGGTGTTCTATTTACCTTAAACTTAACCTCCACCGTTTTGTAATGTTCTGCTGACAATAAACCTATTTTGACCCAATAAAGCAAGATGCTTAAATCGACATTTTGATGCATTTTTAATTATTTTGGAAGACATCAAAATCTGATTATTTTTCCAAACTCTTGCAGACTTTCCCCCGAGCCATGAAAAAACTGTGTGACTCGTACAGGAAAGATGGTCTCACCTGCTTTCTGTCTGAAAACAGGAATGGAGGCCGACCAGGAAGGGATGATTGGAGGCCTGCTCAAAAACATGCTTTTCGGTTTGGACCCAATCGATGTCCTGGAAGACAAACGCAAAAAAACACACCCAACTGTAAATCTGAGATCATTGTGACATGGTACCCTTGAACTTATATAAAAGCTGAATAAGCACAGTGCTTGATTAACCATCCTGTACAGATAGAGGCTCGCTCATGTGAACAGTGGGCAGCAGCAGGAGAAAAGGGCTGAGCCAGTAGAAGCAGGTCTCTATCGATGGCTGGATGATAATATGCCTGGACACAGATGCTGCTCACGCTGACAGGGCAGGGACAGCAGATCACTTCACCATTGATCGAGAGGCACTTGTCAATTTGTCAATCACGCTAAGTGCGTCTAATCAAGGCTAACTACTCCCGTTGCCTCTGGCTGTGCTGTTACATGTGTACGTTGAGATCAATTTTTGATGACATGATGGTTTATCTATACCTTCTTAGAAAGACTGACGGAACAGGTCTGTCAACTTAACTCAAAGTGTTTCAGACAAGATACAGAGACGGACGTTCAACCGCATGAGACAAATGTTCACTGTGCTATTAAATAACAGATCCCATTGATTGAGCTAATTCTATTAATTTTACATGGCAGTGACACAAGATGGATGACTTCACTATTAACTAACCATCTTATATCTCAATAGATGGAGGTGTTGTGTTATTGTCACACCGTCCAGACTTAAAAGGGACAGTTTCACTTACAATGTACATTTTTCCTTTTTAAGCAGATTTCATTTAAACCTCTCAAAAGATGATGGCTGGTCTATCTAAATAACAAGTTGTAATGTATTAAGTCACTTGTTGCACTATTAACCAATAAGTAAGGTTATATGACACGTCTAAAGCAGAAGGGATTAGTCGATTCATATTAATATATTTTGATTAATCGATTCAGTTGTTTTTAACAGAAAAAATACCAATCATTCTCTGGTTCCAGCATCTCTAATTCGAGGATTTCCCTGTTTTATATCATTGTAAATTGTAGATTTCAGATAAAACATGACATTTGTAGACGTCCCCTTGGGCTTTGGGAAACTGAGATGGGCATTTTTCACTATTTTATAACATTTCATAATATAAACAAACAAACCATTGAGAAAATAATCAATTGATTAATCAATAATGAAGATACTTGTTAGTTTCACCTCTACAAACACCCTCATCTTGTCCTTTTCACACACGCCTAAACTGGCAGCCGTGGAAACAGTGGTTCAAAGGATAATTTTGGGCTGAGCTTGAGCCAATCAACGCAAATTTCACTCTTTAACACAACTTCAAGCTGCATGTATAGACCCAAAAAAAAAAAAGCAGGCTGAGGCGGAGCACTCGTCATCCTCAAGTTATCAAAAATGCTTTCAAAAAAAGATCTCACTTTAACATGATGGACGGTAGGTCAACATTTAAGCATGGGACTTGTGAGTAACCTCCTGCAAATACTGCATTTCACAGTTGTTTCGTTGACTTTGGTGAAGTATATCCACACAGTGAAGTCAGGGTTAAGTTAAGGCGGTCCGCCACGTTAAGTCAGTCAGTCTTGTTAACAGCTGTGTCGCTGACTTAGTGCATGTTTGTATACGTCACCAGTTTTTGTTTATTTGGAGACGCCTGTAGTGTCAGAAAGAGGCAAAAGAGACTATATAAGAGAACGTAAATGAGACATTCGATAAGGATTTGTTGGCCACGGAGCTTAACGAATTCGAGTATTTTACTGGATCAAAAATGGAACCAGCTATCGAAACCCATTCCTAATTAAAGCTCCGTAAAAAGTAACTATATCACTTTTATCAAAACCCACTAACTCTCTGTGTCAGAGTCCATGCAAAGGCTGACCTACAATTGTCATAATGGCAACGTTTTGACTCGATGCCATGTCAGACACCTGCGTTGTTTACCTCATCGTCATTGACCAGTTCCTTCTTCACCACCTTCATGGCGTAGATGCGCTCCGTCTTCTTCAGCTGCACCAACAGCACCTTGGCGTAGCTGCCTCTGCCGATCACCCTCAGCAGATCGAAGTCTGCCAGGCCCAGGCTGGAAGGCGATTTCCCCGTGTCTCTACTGCTCCGTGCCTGGGGGGACGGTAAACAACATAATGTGATAAATGCAAAGTGGACTCTGCCACAATTTGTAATGCAACATTTCAGTCCAACAACCTTTCTCAAGGTATTCAATGAAGTATTGATAGAGCTGGCGATTTGGTTTGTGCAAGAGGGTGATTTCCTTTGGTGATTTATAAATGAAGCTTAAACAAGCACCACTTTTTAATTTTTTACAGTAAATCTTAGTAATGACTTTCTTCATCTTTCTCTATTAGATTAAGCGCTTGCTGTATTAGTCCTACTTCTCGGTAAACCTGACTACCGCCTTTCACCATTTCCTCACCTATCTTTATCTTCCTCTCTCCTCTCCTGTAATCTGTTCTCTAGTGAAGCGGTTCCACTACCTATCCATCTAACCTCCCTTCACGTGACAACCCCCATCCCCAGAGTCAGACATGTAACTGTAGATAAGATAATTTGGCTTGCCCTCTTTTACCTCCATCTATCTGTGTCCAACTCGATCCCTTCTTTTTCCATCTTCAGCTCTCCTGCTCTGTCCAACCCCCACCCCAATCCCAAACTACATCCCTGGTCATTAATCAGCCTTTGGTGTTAAGAGCTGTGATAAAAGGTTACTTTATTATCTCCATCAAAGGAAATCAATACCCACAGCACTGCAAGGGTGCCTACGTCTGCAGGCTCTCTATATCACACGTGCACAGCAGGTGGAAGAAGGATCACCCAAATGTACACGATGGCAAAATAAAACAAAACCCTGCTTCCAATGAATGGTGATGTTATTCTTTCTCCCTCTTGCACAAACAGCTCTGATTTTGCTCTCTAAATATACATATACAAACACACATCCATCTTAACAACATGACAGACTATGAGTCACACATCAACGGCATTTGAAAAGATTTCTCTTCTCACCTCTTTCTCTTCTCCATCATAAGGCAAACTTTCTCTGGAGTCTTTATTCTGAGGGCCTGAGAGACAGGAGAAAGTGACAGACAGACAGAAGGAGAGGGGGAGGCAGGAGAGGAAAAAAATAGGAGAGATGAGAGAAGGAGAAAAAAGTAGGTGAGAGACGGTCACACTTTGTTCACAGCCCTGCAGTGCCAGAGTAATTTCTTTCTGCTGCGTGGTTGGAAAAGAAAATACCCTTTTGTATCCACCCTTGTTCAACAATACAATAAAACCAGAATATTTAAAATAAGTATAATGTAACTATTTTGTACATACACGCAGGAAAGAAACATATCTTCTCATATCATCAATAATCATTTAAGCCATAGCAATTAAACAAAACACAATAAATTTGAAGTGTCTCAGACTTTGCAAACAATAGATTGGGGGGGGGGTAAATTTTGGCAGTATTAATGTGAGGCTGCCAAAATCTGACTCCTCACTGTAAAATGGTCCCTGTTGTGACTACAAACATGTGCTTTGTAGGGTACCATCCATCTGCACCCCAGTGTTTCCATAATTACACCCCACGACTTCCCAGGTGGCCTGAGAGTATCTACAACTGAAAGAGTTAACTGCCTCACTAACAATAGCAACAACGATCCTAAGCTCTCTCACTCCAGACAGCCTCTCAACCACCTGACTGGACTTAAGTCTGGTGCTGTAAGTAAACCCCAAATGCAGCTCACCACCTTGTAGTCAGGTGGCTGCTGCTATTCTAATGCCAACAAGCTCCTGGGCTTAGTTTATTTATTGTTTAAGGATACGTCTGGTGATATTCTATATTTCTCTGAAAGTTCATAAATCCCATGAAAAAAAACAAACACCTTTGCAGGTTGCATGTTCCTTTACTACGATGAACATGAACACTGTAGTTTATTTTGAGTTGGTCTTACAAACACCATGCTGCTGCTGGAAATACTCTCTAGTGTACCAAATCCGTGGCCCCCAACAAAAACATTTAAATATATGTTTGTGATCTGTTTTGAAAGATTTACATCTTCCAAACGAACAAAGTGGCTTTGGTGTTACAGCCACACACAAGCTGGGAATGTCAGAGATTACTGGGGGACGGACTGTTGTGTTTTGGTCTTCTTATGGGATTTGTTGACAATAACAAAAATGAAAGATATCAGCAGCCTTATTTTTAAGAAAAGCAGTTTCAAGCTGCAGGCAATGAGTCTATTTATGTCTTCATGTCAAAAAGAATGGCAAAGGGGAGCCCCAGTAGCTCACCTGGTAGAGCGCGTACCATTAAGACTTTACCCGGGCTCTTTGCTGCACGTCATCCACCCTCTCTCTCCCACCTTTCCTGTCTCTCTTAAGCTGTCATTATATAATAAAGAGCTAAAATTCCGAAAGAAAAACTTGTTTGTCTCTAATGTGCTTTTTCTTAATGTTTGTGCTTCTAAACCAATACTAGTTTATTTTGTGCAAAGAAAGAGCTTTCAATGTTTTTGACTTCCGATTACCATTTGGAAACACTTTTAGAAGTGTGTGTGTATGTGTGTGTTACCTGGCTGTTCAGTTGGGTCTAATGGACCCGGCGTTGGGCCGGGCATCATTGGTTCCTAGGCAACAAGATTCACCATTAAGTATAATAAGCACAGAGACAGGAGACAATCTTAAAGTATATGTATGAGTCATGGATGGTGATGCATCAAGCTAATGCGTATGACAGTCGTCGCAGCGGTCACCTGGATCATCGGTCTGCCACACTCCATTGTGACAAGTTTGTGGCACTTCTTGTGCACCAACAGTTTGCAGGTGATGCATTTGTAGCCTTGTCTTCCCAGACCCCAGATACGGTCTGCACAGATGGCACAGTGGGCTCGCTGCTCGGGAGGGCAGGTGGAGAGAAACACACAAACAAGAACACATTAATATATTCCAGGAGATTCCACAGAGGCTGTGATGGCTTCTGAAACATGTAGCCCTGCTGGTCTAGAATCAAATCCTACCAGAGTCATCGTTCTGTGTCACCAGCAACCCTCTTACTCCATCAATAAATTCAAAGACAAATCACTTAAGGGCAGTGGATGTCTCATTCCCCTTTAAATACACATACAGTAACTATGCTTAGAAATGTGGATTGTGTTTAGGTTTTACTTGTAACACAGCAGATATTTACCCGATTATAATAATTCAACAATGATAATGTAAAATATCTGAAATACACAATATTAAATATATAGTGGGAAAAGATTTAAAGCCAAGAAAGCACAAGTTGAAGGGCCTTACAGTGCAAAATACTGTTTAACAGAATTCAGCGTCATGTCTCACCCTGTTAAAGCGCTTGGCCTGAAAGGCGTGACCGCTGGCATAATAAAGCTTCCTCCAGCGCCGGGCTCCTCGCCGATATATAGACTCTGTGAAAAGACGAAAGGAGGGCTAAGTCCAGCTATACCTGTGTGTGATGCATTTGTGTATTAGTGTGTAGAAACTTTTCTCTCACATTGGGAAATTATTTCATTATCCTGCTACAAAGCTAAACTGAGGTCAGTGTCCTGTAAAGTGTCAAAGATTTGAAAGGTTCTTGGGAAAGTGTTGATTTTTGGAGGAAGTTTTTACATGACATAGATTTGAATGGTATATACATGAAGTTTGTATGGGCCCAACTAAGGGTCAGTAAGATTTTGAGTTAGTAAAATTATGTTCAGAAATCATTTTAAACATTGTGGATGTAAACGTATATCAAACTTTATAAACCTGTCAAAAAACTCAAAATTTGACACACATTTAAGCCCAAAATTCATGCATGTAACTAAGTGTCACATACTGTGTGGGAACTTTGAGCGCTCAGTTTCGCTCAGTTTTCTGCCTTGAACCTGTAGTCTATTTTTTCCCCTCAGCCTCACCATCGATATAATTTGCTCACACATTAAATTTAGACTCAAAAATGTTTTTACAGGTTTACAAAGGGTGATACCCAACCACAGGGTGTGAAACTATTTCTGAACATCGTTTCACACACTCGAAGTCTTATTGACCTTTATTTAAGTCTATAAGTCTGAACAATTGCCAAATTCTCCTGGGTAAAAGAATTCACTTAAGTTCCTCAAATTTAAAATGTAAATGAAATATAAGTTTCTTTGGGACCCCTGCTGACAAATTAGTTCAAACTAAAGAAGGAAAAGGTTTAACTCACTGTCTTCTCCCGGACAGGGCATGCCAGGTTTCTCTGGTATACATGGGAACACTGGGAAGCAAAAAAACAAAACAAAGACAGATTATGCTGAGTACATTTCACTTCCTCTCATCATGGCGGCAGTTAAGACTACCAGTAGCAAACCTGTCGCCTCGAGCAATCTGAGACGAAATTCACTCATGTTGTTTTTATGATGGATAAAGTGTATTTGTGTGTGTGCAACATACAGTGAAGTGGGAAAAGACACAACCTTAAAGAAACCGACAAAGATTATTTGTGTGTATGTGAGAGAACGAGAGAGCGAGAGAGCGGCAGATCGAGCTAGACTGGGGGCAGCGTGAGTCAGAGGCGAGGCGTGGGCTACAGCCGACAAGCTCGTTAGCAAGCGGACCTGGCGACCCCCCGCGGCACTGTCACATCCTCTCCTCCACCCACCCCCCATCCTCTGCCATTCACTGTACTCGACCCCTCACTTCTGATTTGATTAAAAGTTTACAATAACCACACAGACCCCCTGTCCCCAGGTTACATGCTTCTACACACACAACCTGTAAATCAAATGCTCCATATCACTCCACATAAACAACCCCCCTCCCCGCCCCCCACTCCCCACCCTGTGTCTGAGTTAGCCCTCACCTCTAGATTCATGGGGTCGTACAACTATTTGTCAAGAATGCTAAGCTTAGACGAGGATGTGAACTAGCTCAAGGGCCCGCAGACAGACAGTCAACAGCGGAAGTAATATTTGTTTTCACAGGTCAGTGCGGCATGAACCTTATGTTTTGATGCTTCTTTGTTGTGACTGTATCTCTGCCGTCTGTGTTCAGATTTAATCAGAGATGTAAATGCAGAGAGAATTTAAAAAGGGAAATAACTTAAAAGCAAACAGCATACGCTCATCATTAAATCCAGATGTTTTTTAGATTGGTGGTGAACAAAATGTAAATGTCATTTACATTTTTATGGCCAGAAAAAAGAGACGAAAAAAAAATCCTATTCAAACCATTATCAGACAAATAAACAGTTCCAGACTCAAAGTAAACCAAATCTAAATGTCTATTTTGCATTATTGTTGGACTGTATTCATCAAGTTTTCTACACTTTTATTATTATTTACTTCCAGAATGACCTGAGGCCCGTACCACAAAGTGAGACTGGTGGTTTGGCCAGCCACCTTCGGGCTTAATTCAGGTTTTCTGGTAAACACAAAGCTGGCTCACTTTTAACCGGGGTAGATCACCATGGTAACTTATAGTGCACTGCGCGGCTAACCTGCTCCAGAGGAGGTTAACTTCAGATGATCAGATCAAAACCTGTCAACAGCCCGACTACTGACCAATCAGATGAGTGGAAAAAAATAGTCATCAATCTTACAGGATCCTGATAAAGTAGAATAAAATGACATGTAATAAAGAGAAATACATATTTTTATAGATCAGTAGAATCATTTTGTGGTTCAAGGTTTTCCATTTCCACTCTGGTTTTAAAACAGAGCTTCTAACTAATAGTTTTACGACACTGAATATATAATAACGATTATAAATTAGCTGCATTTTAATTGCACAAAGATTCTTTAATTCCTGACAGTGTCAATGCTTTTACACTCTCATTTCCTCACTGCATCTCAGCATTACATGAGGTAACTGTGTGATGATAATTGGAAATAGTTTAATGAATTAGCTCCCATGATTATAAATGGGATTATAAAAACACATCAGTCAGATAGACCTGATCAGGCACTTTTCTTCTCCTCTCTGCTTTGGCAGCAGAAACATTACTTTTAACCTTTTTTTATGTGCATCACATATTCATAATAACTTTGTTCATCATCAGACAACAAAAAAGCAAAAAAATACTCACTCTGTATTAAAGACGTATAATAATTCCTTCACTTACTTATAGCCTTACTTTTGTTTTCAGGAAATTATTTCTAGTGTTTCTAAAGCTTCTTATTCTATAGAATACAAATTGTATACAAAATAAATCACATAATTAGAATTATGTGTTTATATTATATACATTTCACCTTGTTGAAACATTTCATCTTGTATCAAATTAAGTACTTCATGATGTGGGCTTGTAAACAACTCTGCCTCTTTCACATGAACGCGCTCGGAGCTGGATTGGAAAACCCAGAGTTAACAGAGACAGTTGATAACTAGCCATTGCTTAATTCGTATGTCCATTGTTGATATTTAAGCCTACGTGCTTGAAGTTATTAATTGTTTTTATAAGTTTAAATTGGGGTGGTGCAGTGGTTAGCACTGTCGCCTCACAGCAAGAGGGTTCTCGGTTCGATCCCACCGGTTGGCTGCGGAGTTTGCATGTTCTCCCCGTGCCCGCGTGGGTTCTCTCCGGGTGCTCCGGCTTCCTCCCACCATCCAAAGACATGCAGGTTAGGTTAATTGATGATTCTAAATTGCCTGTAGGTGTGACTGCGAGTGCGAATGGTTGTCTGTCTCTATGTGTCAGCCCTGTGATTGACTGGCAACCAGTCCAGGGTGTACCCCGCCTCTCGCCCAATGTCAGCTGGGATAGGCTCCAACCCCCCGCGACCATCTGAGGATAAGCGGTATAGATAATGGAAGTTTAAATTGTGTTAGGCTTTTCCTAGATTGAAATGCCACGTATATTTGTCTCTACGTCAATTAAAAACTCTAAAAAAAAATTTTTTTTAAAAGTCTGGAAGCTTTTAAATTTACATACATTACAAACATTAGATTACACCTAAAAATAATGTATATTATTAACATTTTCTGTTATGTTAGGTACTGTTAAAGATTAGTTTACATTAGTAATATTTGTAAACACAGGAATAAAGCAGACATATATTTTTTTATTATGATAATCCAGGAAACAACCCTTTTATCTATAGTATATTGTGAAATATATTACTACTACTGTGCATTTAAGTACAAAATCTAAACAAAAATATAAAAGAATTCTGTCAGTTTCACCGTGCCCAAGGAATACATAGAAAATTCACTAAAACAATGTGAAAGATTAACTGTATTTGACTTTGTAAGGAGATGTTTTGAAGTTTGCATGATTACTTCTTCTATTAGCAGCAGAGACTAATGACTTGCACTGGCAGGCAGTTAACTACAAAACAGTCAAGTTTTGTTCCGGATGATCTGTGTTGGCACTGCTCGTCAGCTGTGATCCTGAGGTTTGGTAAACTGTAGCTCAACGACCAGAAATGGAAAACACAGTAATGTTGCCAACTTAACAGGTCACAAAAAGCTCAACAGAGAAGCGAGTTGTACAGCAGAAAGTCAAAGATAACTGGCTTTTCATCTGGACCTCTTACTGACCAAGCACCTGGTGCGAATCATCATCTTAGGACACGAGAACATCCTGCGAAAATCCTGAAACTGTACATGTTATGCTATACATAATGCCTGTGTGAGAAGCAGTAAGGCTCACCGTGAATAATGAGCTCGGAGTCTTTGTTGAGTTCGTAGAGACGCAGTGCTTCTTCCAACTCCAGCTGAGACGACACGGTGCAGGGGTCACCTAACCGCAGAGGAGACACCAGAGGTCATTCACCACATTAAAATACACACAAAACGGCACGTTACTTACTGGGAGAAATCAGGTGAAGGACAGCAGTCAAACCTACATTTTCTTGAATTAGTTTTTTCCTCCAAGATAACTGTGGAACCAAAGCTGTCACTTAAAGTATACTACTGAGATACAATATTTGTCTTTTTCATATTAGAGCACGGTCAGAGGACAGTTTTCTTACTTTGTTACATTCATGCCAATAAAGCAAACTGAATTGAACTGAGTAAGAAAATGGATATGAATTTTACAAATAACCCACAGTTCAGTCTTGGAAATAAACTTATTTATTTCAGTTTTAGTCAGACTTTGTGTTTAATTATTTGTGATAAAATCAGAGGTGCAACAATTAGCTAATTAAAGAGATTAGTTTATCATCAGAAAATGAATAGGCAACTATTTAGATGATCGTATAATGGTTTCATGGTCATTTTTTAAGCAAAAATGCAGAACATTTGCCAGTTTCAGCTACTCAAATGTGAGGATTTGATGCTTTTGTTTGTCACACATAATGGTTAACTAACTAACTATCTTTTATTAGTTAGTTAACCATTATGTGTTTATCAGGTTTAGACTGCTGGTCGGACAAAACAAGACATCTGAAGACGTCACCTTGGATTTCGTGCATTTTTCACTATTTTCGGATATTTTATAGACAAAACCATTAATCGAGAAAATAATTTTCTTTCCTTTCATCCCTCTGCACTATGGCTACACTGATACATTTCCTGTTTTTATTTTGTTTCATCTAGTTTTTAATATTTTTTTTTTAATAGCTAACAATCCTCTTTGCAAGCCCTCTTTGTGCTTCTCATTAGGTGCTTGTATTTGTTCACACTTTCAGCACATTGTACCTTGCATTTGACAGCTCAGATCCTCTTTTCTTTTTATAATCTAGTTTTTATCTTTCACATGCAAACATGTTAAAACCCTGTTAGAAATCTGATAAGGGGACCCAGGTTTCTCATTGGCATGACATTTAGGAGACCAGGTTACTTTTTAATGCACAGAACAAAAAGACAAGCGATAACAAAGTAGAGACAATTAAGTGGGACATATACTGTCTTTCTAGTTCCCAGAGCAAAAGGTTGTCAGTGTAAAAGATGAGTTATACAGTAGCGCTGTATGACATTTAAAAAAGAATATCACACCTGCAATGGTTAGACATGAACTGTAATACATGGACTTTAAGCAAACGTTGTGTGTGGTGTGAGTGAGAACACTGCGGCAGTCGATGTTGCCATTTCAAATAGTTCCCTTTTAAATTGTACAGGCCTATTTGTACAACGATCAACCTAAGTCAATAATTAAAATGCCACTCAGACGCAGATCTAATTATTTCCTTCTCATTAACAGATAGAGTCGGGTATTGGCGTGACACACAAGGAAAGGGAGTGTGAGCCGAGACTCAGGCCATCGATTCTATTCTTAGTGCTCTACCTAACTAATCACAACTACAAACCGCTGATATTATAAATAGCTTGAGAACAGAAACTATGACACACAGTGTATATTTAAAATGATTCAAACTGCTGGAGGTTGAGACAGAACTAGTGGGTGGACTGCAACAATCGTCACGTCTGGTTTTATGTTTACTGAAAAGTTTTTTGTTTCGGGAAGTGTG
This sequence comes from Maccullochella peelii, assembly GCA_002120245.1. Lineage (NCBI taxonomy): Eukaryota > Metazoa > Chordata > Actinopteri > Centrarchiformes > Percichthyidae > Maccullochella > Maccullochella peelii. The sequence continues at coordinate 112,364 of LKNJ01003609.1, forward strand.
TTTTTGAGTGCATCCACTTCCATGTATGTTAAAGAGAAAATACAGTGGGGCAAAAAAGTATTTAGTCAGCCACCAATTGTGC